>JARFJB010000595.1:1390000-1612500 GCA_036346205.1 Vesta saturnalis | reverse complement strand
AAATTGTTTCAATGATATCCAACAACGTTAAATCAACTCACATTATAAAGTGTGACAAATTATTTTCTTAGGAGAGTATATTGAAATCTATTGGTAAACTTCAATACTTCTAACTAATGATACAACAGTATAAGATCAACAAAAAATCTACTATTGTCTTACATTCTTTATAAAAAAACACATATATGGTGAAGGTTGTAAAACGAAAAAGAACAGTACAAATTATGGGAAAGAAAATAAATATGTATGCGCTAAATGTTAGTTTCTAAACTTTAACCTTTCGAGAGGGGGTAAATAAAAGCTGACCCCCAGCGCACAACATGCAGATCCCACATCTCTAACCCGATTCAATTATACTTTGATTCAGTATCCATTCATCCCGAATTACGGATGTCTAATAAACACTTTGTGTTATAAAGATGTTTATTCAACCATTTATGCATTTATACGATAAACAATGTAAGTATATACAATTAGCGTAAGATGTATATTACATTTGAAATACTAATTCAGTTACCTCCAAAGAATAGTTAGAAATAAATATTGGTTAAAAATATATGTAATGCAACACTATCCTGTTAATACAAAAAAGTAACGCGCAATTTTGTACGCATTTTTCCACTTTAGCCCTTGTCGTATTCGCAAACAATAAATAAACACGCTAGATTAATTTTGAAGACGGGCGATAAAATCATTGAAGAAATTTTTATATGCTCATAAAATATGGCTGGATTATGCCCGCATAATAAAGCGGACCTTTTACGTATTAAACTTGGTAAGGGTTGTATTATATTGAAAACTATCATGGTCCACATTAAGCTACTACATATTTTCTTTTAGGTTTTACAGATATAAGTAATTCAGTATAGGGGTTGTAATTTCCTAGATACTCCGACAAATTCCACCAAAGACACAAACCATAACCAACAAAACTATATGTATGCAGGAAATGCTATATTTTACATATATGTACGCGCAACCTGTTCGCATGAAGGCAAGAAGGGTGAGATAATTGGGGTTTTGTGCCACCAACTGAAACATTACTTTGAAATTTGACTGTGAGAGGGATGTTGTAACTGTTATGTATTCCGCTTACTAATGTTATACGTACTTCAACTTGCAGTTGATTTCCACAAAATAGAGTAGAAAATCGTTTAGAATCAACACAGAAAATATTCATAAAGATTTTTCAGATACTTTTACACAACTGCACTTAATCATAATACACATTCCAAACCAGCTAGTTTGACTTTCAACGTAAAATGACATACGAGGGAGTTTTTATAATCAGTTAATTAAAAGGCTATGAGATAAGTGCGCTAATATAAAGTTTTTATAATGAAAATTGTATCTGTTTGAAAAACTGGTGTTGAACATTTGCGTCCCTAGTTCAAAATAAATTAAATGATGTTGATATACATCCAAAATAATATACTTTTTGGATCAAACTACATACTGCTGAGATAATGTTAAATATATTTCACAGAGTTAACAAATTAGTTTAAATATTCTAAATTTTAAACAAAATGTGAAAGCGTACGTTTTGTCCACTGAAACTATTTACTTAGCAACGGATGAGCGAAACAATTTTCACTCACTCATTACAATTACAATTGTAACATTACAGTTGTTAAAAGTCGGTGCTCTAATAGCAGGGAATTGATTTTTGGTCGACTCTTCAAAATCTTAAACCTACAAAATCACATATGTACGATTACAACCAGTACATTAATTACGCAACTTGTCTATTTTTTCAAAAACAAATAGAGTGAATTTAAGCATCGAAAATGTAGACCATAACAAAGGGTATTTTTCTATTAATCCATTGAAATAATCCACCATTACTTCTTCAATCACAACATTCACATTTCTGTTGTCCATCCACATCCAAAATTTTTCCAACTCCTTGACGTACCTGTTTTTAGATTTTGGCGGGAGTAGATTAAATGTGGCTACATTAGCTTCTTCCAAAACGTCATCGGGTACAAATACACCGTTTTCTTCCTCCACTTCCTCTAGGACACAGACTTGCACACTTGCGACAAAAAATTATAATTTGTTCACAAATTAATTGTTAGATGAAAACCACATTTTTTTTGCAATTACAAACATTAATAGGTATTTGTGTTAGAAATAAAAAAAAATATTGCTTTTCTTTACGAATCGCGATCTTTCTAATCGAGGCGCAACCGCGATTAGAAAAGCGACGAGTAAAGAAGAACCTACCTTTCTTTAAGAATAACACATAAAATTTTTCGGACACTAAATGGAAATGAATTACATTTTATATGAAATTATTTAAAAAATACATGACAAGCGCGAGAATCAAATTTCCATCACTGCAGCAACTAAACTAAAATAGTTAAACAAAAATTTTGTTATCGCGTGAAAATGTAAATAAATAATGAAAATCTTCCTGAAATATCGGCATTGGCGCTTGAAGCTGTTGCTAGTTTATTATACTCCCTTGAAATCACGAGATAAATATGGGAAGACCTACAATATTTTCAATTCTTGGAAGACTTCAAAGAATGTAAGGGATATCGACGAAGAAGTTATGTTTGCTTTTTTTCATGAAAAGGTTAGTTTTCCTGAATACATTTATTTATTTACTTTAAGTTTTATCTTGATATTTGATTACAGGTTGAAAGATTGAAATCTTCCACGCTGTGGTCGACATATTCCATATTGAAAAGTACGTTGAGTGTGAAAGAAAACGTCGATATATCGAATTATGGGAAGTTACAGATATATTTATAGCGCCAAAGTGAGGGATATGAAGCAAAAAATCAAAAATTCATTCGCAGGATGATGTGTCAACATTTTTGACGATGCTTTTCTTATGATTAAAGTGGCGTTAATTTTCGATCTGTATCAGGCATACCGTAGTGAGGAGCTAAGAAAGTTAAATGTGAAGGATATCGAGGATACTGACTCCATTTTTGGTTGGCACTCTCCATGACACTAAGAAGAAGAACAAACGTATATTCACCGTTATGACGGAAATGAGAGGAATTAATGAGATTGAGTTGTACAGGAGATATGTAAGCTTGCATCCAAAACATATCAATTACTCAAGATTGCTCATATTTTATATGAACAATAAATGCACAGTGCAACCTATGGGGATCCACAGTTTCTACAAGATGCCGAAGAAAATTGCCCATTATTTTAAATTACTCAACCCAGATGGTTACACTGGACACTGTCTACGTCGAACGTCAACCACTTTTCTTGCCGAGGGTGGAGCAGATACCAGGAACCTCAAAAATCATGGAGGATGGCGATCAAACACGACTCCAGATGAATATATAGAAGAAAGCATTAACAATAAAATGGCGACTTCGAAAATAATTTTTAATCAGCCATCATCGTCAAACAGTGGATGCCAAAATCCATCAGATGTCGTAGAACGTACTGAATTGCAGTTGGCTTCTGCTCCTCATACATCTGTAGCAGTATGGTCACTACGTATATGCACACCATGTGCGACTACTTAGGCGAATGCTGGGGTAATATTTTCCCCCTCAGAACCCTAACTCCGTTCCTTCCGATCCTATCCTGACCACACCCATCTTTAATCCCACAATTCATATATACGTAATGTATGCATGTATGCTGGGAATCCATGATTGTGGCTGTAGGAGCTCGTATAGCTCGAGCAGCCCGCCCTCCCCCTTGGGGAGGGAATGAAATACGTGGCCTTTCCTTTCCTTTCAGGAGGTTTTATCAAAATCGTTACCATCATTTAATGATTTACAGTTAAAGCATTGAACAAGCTAAGTTTTTCTAACGTTAACAGTTGTACGGTTAATATCTTTTCCAATAAATAATTAATAATTCTTTAAAAAGAAATGGTTACTATAAAGAAATGATTGCTATAAAGAAAAGAGATACTTTTCTTTACGATTTGTAATAAGGAAATATGGTCCATTTCCATTGAGTGCCCGAAAAAATTTAATTTTGGATTTTTAGTAGTGGGATTGAACAAAACGCTACACACCACTCGTGAGAAACTAACCCACTCACTCGACACATGCGTGAGTTAAATTTTTAGTTTTTTTCACTCATGCTGAATTGTACTATTTTAACATAACGGATTTCAAAAATATGATAAATTTAGAAAATGAGATGCCAATGAATAACTATTTTAACTCACTTTGAAGACTCGTTACAGATATGAGATTTGTATTCCCCAGGTAGTGTACATTAGTTCAATTAGTTTTTGTTTACATATACTGTGACAAATTATACTAAATAAGATAAACCAAATACTAACAGAAATAAAAAAATTAATTTGAAAAGAAAATCAGGGCTTGAACATTAATGAGCCACTAAATTTATTAGGGCAAGAACAAACTCTGCCCTTATCATAGCAATAAATTAATGCAACCTAGAAAAATTATAGGAATGCATTTGCAAATGTAAATTTCCCACGTGGAGAAAAATGTACGTAATTTTATTAATTATTGTCTATATGTAAATTTAACCACTATAAGATCACATCACTTTACGAATCGGAATAGGATATCATAGTTTGTGTCTGAATTTTAGAGCAGTAATAAAAATTAACTTTCTTAAACAAACAAGAAACTAAATATTTACTGTAAATTAAATTTAGATTTAAGATATTGTTAGGCAAAACAACGCCATGTAAAAGAAAAGAAATTAATGGCGTATGTTCTGCGTGCATGTCTCCTTCATCACGCAAAAGGCGTCGTAAATGTAATTTAATGCTTCGTGAATTGGATTAGTGACCCACTTCAGAGTGAGTAATTAAAAAGCCAAATCTTTCCGTTTTTGCAATTAATGGTCTTATTCTGTACAACTCTGGACAGTTGGCGGGTTTTTGTATAACGATAATTAAACAATTTTAGAAACTACCTACGGAGCGTAAATAAGTACCGCATCGATTTAATAGCTCCTAAGTAACCACTCCCTGTTCTATTTCAAAGTCAAGATAAAGATAATTTACAAACCATAAAAATAGAGGAAAAATTACTTTATATAATTATGCTCTTAAAGTATAAATTATTAAATGGATTGAAAAAACAGTAAATAATATAAGGAAACATTTCGATAATCCAGGTGAATATTAATAAATTAAGAAACGACAAGAGTAGACAGTCGCCATATTGGACGATGCAAATCTATGGTAATGAGGAAGGCCTATCTGATTGTATAGCCGTCAGGGGCTTTCGTTGTTTATGCCACAGAAGCACATTGTTGCAATTTCTATTGTATGAGATCTCGCGGTGACTATGGATGTGTAAAGTATTTATAGATTTTGTTGATATTTTATGAAACATTATTTGACAAATCTTATTCTACAAATAGTTGTATATTGTGATATTCCTCTTTAAGGAAGAAACGTTAATATAAATAATTCTCCCTATATTGCTATCGGTATGTGTTGATTATAAGGCTTAATCTATTTGATGCAACATTAAACGTAAAGGTTCATAGATTTGCATGTATCCTATAAATATTATTTCAATATGTGTATTCCTTCAACAAGAAAAGCATAATTTTCAGTATGACAGTATCTTCTTAATTCTATCAACTTATAAGAACATAAATAAATAAGTAAAAATGAGAAAAGTATAACCGCAGGAAATTACCTCAAACAATGCAAATTTATTATCAACGCCCCATTTTCCTTAATTGGTCCCATATAGAAATAAACTATTATTATTTCAGTACTGATAGTTATAAAAGTTATACAAGTTTAACATAAACAGAATAATAATGATAAAAATAAAAAACGTGATACGCATGGTAACAAGTCGTTTGATTAACTGAGTCGGATTATATGAACGTGTGTGGTGATCAAAATTAAAACAGTAATAACTAGTAGACGTGATTTAATATCAAAAGAAATCCAACCTAAAGTAGTTCTTATAATAACTTGCAAGAATAATATTATTTTGAAGTCCGCCACCCAATAAAAGTCACTATTCGAGGAAGGCAGCTTTCTAGAATTTAAATACGCACACTTGCAAACAGCCCGGAAAAACAATCGTAAACAAATGGTAGTTCAAAACCATACAAAGATTTATTGAGCTAAAAACACCCCACACATGCTGCAAACAAAAAATTAACAAAATAACATTGAACATTGTTCTAATTGTGTGTGATTGTGAATTAAACTTATTGAAATTGAGGTAAGGAAACAGATTTCGTATTTACATCTTGTAGTTGTTATCGTAATGGTATGTAGAGTGTTTTATTAAAAATCGAGATTTAACTGATACAAGGTCCATTCATTAAAAATAGTGTTGAAAATCCTGCTATTACAGCTGAAATACTAAAGCCAGATAGCTTCAAAGCAGTTTTCCAGAACAAGAGAATGAACTTGCCGAATAATTGAAAGGCATGAAATGTCAGTTGTTCGGACTATCAACTAAAAAATAAGTACATGCAATTATGAACTTTATCTTTCTTAATGAATGAGGGTCCATTTAGGGAAATTGGTCAGATGTTCTTCCTAGTGTGAATCGAACAAAACTGTCAAAGGTGGTATAATTAGGTCATTTTCACTTTTTTGTAGTTGGTTCTTAATATCCGCCGCGTGTTTCATTTGGTATTTTAAGGAAGGTTTCCATGTGGTTTATAAGCATTGGGTATCGTCCCAGTTCTTTAAATTATCCGGCTCAAACTGAAATGCTTCCCTTATAATCCTGGTTTTTTTTATATTCTGTACTATCAACTATTTTCTATTTGGGGAAATCGATTCTGTTTCTTAGACATGTTTTGCTAGAGACGACGTCTTTTAGTTTTAAGTAATAAAATGAATTAATACCGCGAAAATATTAAAATGTACGCTTATCGGTTATGGTACCAACTTAATATAAAAAAAAAAGATGAGTTGAGTGTTTCAGAAAGAGGAAGCCAATGACGAGTTAACGATAGAAAGAAAGACGGAGAACTGTAGATCAAATTAAGAAAGGAATATTAAGATTACTTAATTGAGGTTTTCATAGAGAGGGGGAATTAAACATTCATACTAGGACGAAGGGAGTAGTAATTGACATCTAACAGAGGTCAGTTGGTTTTATCGAAGATTTTAGCGGGAAGTGATTGTGCGAGGCTGTAAGGAAAGTCGCCAGTTCTATTACGTTAAAATGGTCCATAAAGCGGTATCGATTAACTAAGTTATTACCTTAACAAGGGATACGGAATTGCTGTGAATATAAATAGTGGAATTGGTTATAGAGTGCGTGAGTGCCGTTATTGTCAACAACGGATAGATTATTTGTTCTAGACGGTGCGAGACCCCCCCCCTCCCAGAAAACGTAGAATAGCGTCGTATGATGGCGTTTGTAGTAGCAAGCTGGTAGAGTAGTGGTAACACGATCTGCTTAGCAGATGTGCGGCTACTTAGGAGAATCCTGGGGTAGTATTTTCCCCCTTAGAACCCTAACTCCGGTCCTTCCGATCCTATCCTGACCACACTCATCCTTAATCCCAACATGCATCGGTCATCGTTATTTGTTCTCGGTATTACGGGCTCTAGCCTTCTATACCTCCGTCTTATTGGCTTTTCTGATGATATATGTAGATTTCCTGTACCTGAAACAAATACATCAAATATACCTATACCTCTGTTGTCGTTTCCTGAGATGAACTTCGGCTTTTATGCTTCCGGTCACCTCGGTGTCGTTGTTCCCTGTCAGTGGTTGGGTCGGCCGGTTAAATGGTGCGACGGTTTGTGTCTTCTCATTTGTGAGTTTATCCTTTGATCTGTTTCGTTGCTTTGAGTGCCTTTACGATCTTCATGATGAGCGCGAAGTCCTCGTCTTCTGATTCTTCAGGTGCCTGTTTCTTATTGCCCGCTGCCATCTGGGCGTAGCTAATCCCTGCTTCGGCCATCCTTGCCGGTTTTCTAACTTCCGCTGTTCTGGGGGCGTTCCCTTTCTTGATGTTTCTTCACACATCGAGGCCGTGCGTGGCATCCGCTGGTAGTATGCCCGTATCGCTGGCAGTTGTAGCACTGACCTGTCCCGTTCTTCTTGTGGGGCGACTCCACTCGCACCTTCAAGTATCCGATGGTCGTGATGCTGAAGATCTCCTTGGCCCTTTCGCTTCTCTCGAGGTGGGCCAGTGCCATGGCGGTTTTCCGGTGTTCGCGTCCGGCGAACATCCGGCTAACCTTGTGGACGTCAAACCCCATGGATTTGAGATCGTTCTTTACCGTTTCTAGCATCTCGTCGTCTTGCGGGATGCCCTTGATGACTACCTTTAGCGGTTTTGCTTCTTCTAAAAGGTAGACGTTGAACTGCACTCCGATGGTGTCCAGTGCAGTTGTTGCCGTCCTGTATTCTTCAGGGGTGCTTAGAATCACTCTGATCTCGAGTAGCCTTTGGAGTAATCCCGACCGAGGCTAGCTTCTTCATCGTCCTGGAGTAATCCTCCTGTCGGTGGAGGATTAGTACTCGATACGCATACGTCGTACGTTCTTTTTATATGATATCGCCAATTGGCGTATCAAAATGTCTGAGCAAACTCTCTCCCAAAACACGTGTGTTCTGTTCAAGAGCTCAACACAGACTCCCCCAACATGCATATATACGTAATGTATGTATGTATGCTGGGAATCCATGATTGTGGCTGAAGGGGCTTGGAAACCTCATAAAGCCCGCCCTTGGGGAGGGAATGAAATACGTGACTTTGCCCTTCCTTGGCGTTTGTTGTATATTAAAATAAAAAATATTTGTGGAAAATAGTCCGAACTACAGAATTACCAGAAAATATACGTATCCGGTGAAGCAAGGGAGACGGTCCCGTACAGCCGCTGGACTTCCCATTCCTGACGGAGGAAGTGGGGTTACCACAAAAGAAGGACAACAGGTAGACGGTATTGTTATGAAAATAGCAATCCGATTGAGTTTCATATAGTATTTTAAGGTATGATTTTACTGACTTATAAGAATTGTTTTCTAAACTGTTTTCTCTTAGAACTTAATTATGAAATACATGTATCATATTTGCGTAAATCGTTATTTCTTCATTTGCCAATCGCAATAAAACTTAGGAATAGAAATTCAAATTAAGGAAAGATAACGTAAGTTCATGACCTCACTGACATTTTATATAAATCGAGATAAATTAAGTTCCGTAGACGGTTGTAGCGTTAGGTAAAAGGAGCTAAGCTTGCCTTTAAATTGAAGGTCGCCATTCGCTGTCTGCAAGCAGATCAGTGAACATCGCGTTTTAACATCGTAAATTTACTTTGTTAAAAGTTTTTACGTGCGTACGTTCTGCTACCTGCGTCGTGTCCACGATGTCAGGTAGAGAGCCACCGTTCCGGCAGAGGCATCCGTACGCTCTTCAGAGTCGTTACGATGAGAACGAGTTTTTCCCGCTACCTGATGACGTCGTGCTAACCGACGAGCAGGTCCCGTTCGAGTCCTTGCCCTTATACCACGAAGTCATCCATGAGTACAAGCCATACCTATCAGGTAAAGAGGGAACGATCGTTCAAGGTGGTTCTACAGGGAACACCCGTGGAAATCTCCGAGGCTGACGTTACCTCTGCGCATAAAAAGCACAACATTAATATCAGCTCTTGTTTCAGGATGAAGAAACAAGGCAGACCGATCCCGCTTCTGCTGGTCCAGGTACCAACCGAAGAGAACCTTAAGAAGATCTGGCTGGTGGAGTACGTGGCTCGCCTACGTGTCTCCACTGAAGACTTGAGGCGGAGACCAGGCATCGGGCAGTGTCACCGGTGCCAGGGATTCCGTCACGCTCACGTTGCTATAGAGCGGCGGCACGCTGTGTCAAGTGTGCAGGATACCACCACTCCAATGAGTGCACCAAACCCCGTACGGACCGGGCAAGGTGCGTAAACTGCGGTGGTGATCATACGGCCAACTTCAGGGGTTGCCGAGGTAACTACGTCTCCCGCAGCGCAAGAAGACAGAAGCTCCACCATCACGTCTCCCGCAGCGGAAGAAGACACCCTCTCTTGTTCGAACCGGCGTTAGTTACGCCAAAGCGACGGCAAGCGGCAGCGAAATGGCTGAAGTAGCGGATGCGGTGAAAGCCACAGACGTAACAATCCCGCTTCACCCGCTTCAGGATTCGACGCTGTTCTTGGCCTCCTCGGAGGTTTGGATATGGCGAAAGTCCTACCTGTCATCCAACGGGTGGCAGCGGTCTTAGTTTCGGCACAAACTGCGACTGACCTGTGGCGAGTAATCCTCACACACGGTCAGGAGGTGTTTGCACTTTTTGTGTAATACCTCCGGAACAGCGATGAGTAGGGATGCCGGGATAAGTATAGCTAACTGCAACACCCGCAAGAAGCTATACAGACGTTCGGGATCCCGAACCATTTTGGTGGTCCGAGGGACCAGCCCACCTGCTTCTAAGGAAACACCGCCCACCCACCCACGAGTCCCGCCCACAACATCCACTAGAATAGGAATGAAGTACTACTAACTTAAGTAACGTAAATCCAAATTAAACATGTTTTTGTTTCTTTTTCTTTTGCCTAGATAATAAAATAACATGTTATAAACTTATAAAAAATGTAATGTAATTACATAAAAAAAAAACTATGTAATCAACCGGCTGAGAGGCTACCTCGCCTGAGCAGCCGTCTGAAATTGTAAAAATTCCATTTATCAACAATTGTAACTATAATTAATAAACTTGTATGAATTGAATTGAATTTAAATTGAATGATCAAACTTTTATAATAAAATGGGGCCCTGGGTAATTAATTGACAAAAAAATATATAATAAATGGGAAAAGGCTGAGCTAGCAAAAACGAGGCAAATTAAAGTCAGAATTCAAAGTCAAAATGCAACATGAGAAAATGATTTATACTGTTAAGGGAAAGATCATCACATTACATTTGAACGTCTTACTTTGTGTTACTTTTCGATTTGTTTTGTTTTTTGGAGACACTGCTTTTCTTTTAGCGTTAAATTTGGTTTTAATTTAATATTTAATTTACAAGTGTACCAGTTTAACGATTAGCGTTTTTTTGGAAACCAACTGCTACAGATCACGCAACACACTTCAACTTCTTTTATCTTTTGAATCAAAAAATGTGTTTAAACTTAATTGTGACTCTTACCAATGTAATTGCATAGGTCAAATACGACGTTCTTTCAGAAACAGGTTCTCAGAATACTTTACCTACATCCAAAGAAATAAAACCACACAGATCACAGAACAGCGTATGCTTATTACATTTTCTCCACCATCTCACCATCTTTGATCCCGGAAATTTTGAAATTTTACATATTTGCAGTAAAGGGAAGAGACTAGATGTTTCAGAAATATCTGAAATTCATAAACAGCTTGAGAAAGGTCCCCAGTTTTGCGTTAATGAAGTTCAACGTTAATAAAGGTTTTATTTTTCTTAATTAATTTTATGATTCACTTTGTACAATTTACACCATCTGTGGCCACGTTTTAACTTTCTTCCTGGAATATAATAATACAACTACTTGTCTTTATCTTAATATTTTTTACACAATGTTTTGGATATAATTTTTTGGATCATAATCTCAAATTTTTGAATTCTAATTACTCTCATTGATCCAGATGTGGAACCGATGGTTTAGGATGATATCATGTTATTCAGTTATATACTCAACATGTGTTTTGAGTTTTTTCTAAGCTCGCTCGTTGAAGCTCCCTCTTATTTAGGTATTTTACTGTAGTTTCTAAGTATAAGTTAGTGACCTGTTACTTTCAGTTTTTTTTTTAGAATTTTTATTTTACGATTTCACATTAAACCTTAATGAAGATAGAAGCTTCATTTTTTAAAGTTTTAATGTCTTATGACCCCACATCACTTTTGTACAATCACTATATTAAGCTTTAAATCATCTTTATTGGAAATCGTAAGTATTAATCTGTCTTACATATTTTCTATGGAAATTAGAGATTTTCACTATGGAGATTAATTTATACGTTGGATACCTCGTTAGATACCTGATTATTGTATACAAGATCAAATTAGATGGAAGGAAATTCTCAAAAAAAGTTGACCATGTTTGTGCATTGCATCAAAACGTGAGTGTGAAACTAAACAGAAATCGACCATATGGGTATTTCAAAGTGAATCAAATTCAATAAAAAAGTTGTGCGCTTAAGATGCGTTTCGAAAAATTTCTCGTTTATTCGAAAAAATGGTTCAAGCTGCAATTGTCGCATCGAATAACGGTAAAGTTGATTGGTACGTATACTTCAATGTGTTTACTACAAGTTAACCCAGAATACAGAAGAGTTGATTTAAACCAGAGACATTCTTAATCGCGACAATGCGAGTACGCATTCAGCATAAGGAACTGTCGACTTCCTACTCAGTGTAAACATGGGATTTTGTTTTTCATCATCTAAAGACAATGTTGGAAAGTACCTCGTTCAGAATGGACATGCTTCAAGGATTAGTTTCGTCGAGTAAACAGGCTAGATCTTAAAAGCGAATGTTTATAGCAGAAATTCTGGTATTCGGCGTTATAACAGTTAGGACTGTTACCTATACTTGTTCTTAATTTTTGGCTTCATAAATCAACTAAAGCTTAGCAGTTTGAGTACAAATTACGTCGCGAAATCGCGAAATGCTTGAATGTGGTTTCTATCGAAACTATACCAAACTTACAATGATTTTATCGCCTCTCTAATGGTGTAATGGCAGACTACCCAAAATCTTTCAAACTAAAGGAAAAAAGCATATCCTCAAATGCTTGACCGTACCTCACATACAGTGTACAAGTTCTGTGAAAACCTTTCAATTCGGTATAAAATTCTTCTTTCCACATTTAATTCTCCCCTGTAACTCTGTCCTTACATTATTAGAAAATTGTTTATTTATCTTATACTGTAATGCAGTAATATCGAGTACGACCAAAGTGGTTACTGAATCACTTCACTGGCGTCCAAATGGTATATACCGTTGGATATTATGAGATAAAACAAAATTTAGTTGAAAAATCAGAAAAAAACGCTTTAAATAAATGACATGTCATAACTAGCTATTTATATTAAATCCTCTGCGTGATTTGAGGTATACAAAATAAATGTATGGACGCAAGACCAGATACCATTAAATTGAAAGACAGTGAACCACGTCTAGAATTTTTTGTGCAGTTTTTTCCAACACTATAAAAAAGTAAAAAAGTCAATAACACATATAGCATAATACAAAATTACAAATAAAATTTCTAATATAACCTTGTGTTTTAAAACAATTCACAAATGTGGTCAATACAGCTCAAGCATAGAAAATTTGAGAAATTGAGAGTCTAACTGTAAAAGAAACCGATTGTTAGAAATGAAGGGGTGTAAAGTTTCCGTTAAAAAGTAGACGAAAGATAGGGTGAGAACCAGTTGGAAATCGCGGCATGTCATTGACAAAGTCTATTGTTTAATACAGCTGACTTGGCGGTTCTGTATCGCGTGAGAGCGTAAATGCACGCAATCCACGCTATTTTCATTTAATGTGTGCGCCCAAATATTGACAGACTTCTGACCCATATTTCGCACATTTCAGAACTTCGAAAAGCTTTATTATACAAGGACGAACCGTACCTTGCACTTATCGTAATTTATAAAATTAAGAACGATTTCAGGTAGATCTCAATCTATTTGTAAATGCCTAACGTTCGGACTTTGGTATTATCAAACAACCATCGTTTAAATCTTAATTTGAAATGTAATGACTCTACAAAGACCGAACAGTACCTACATAAATCAATATCTTAACGTTATGGTTATCGAGATTATCTTAAAATAAACAAAAGTAGCACAAAAAAATGAATTTGAATAAATTGATTAAAATACGAAACTCAATTAAAACTTTATAAAGACAAAATTCGTGTCAAAAGTTTTCTAACAACACCAATATTACTCTGAAATTCAAGACGGTAAAAAGCACAGATGATTACAATACGGAATTGCATTCATTTTTGTAGGTAAATAATGAATGCGATATATTCCAATGCAACACAATTTAAAATAATTAAGAAAATAGAGAAAATGAATAACCTTCGTACAATAAACTAATCTGTTTTCATTTCATTCAGCTTCCCTCTAGAAAAAAAACAACTGCCATAATTAAGATTTCTGCAATGCAATTATTTATACTTTTCACATAACAGGTGCGTTCTTAGTATAATGCTTAAATATGCCATAACGATAATAATAAAACAATACGTCCGTTTAATGCTCTAGTTATTTATACAATAAAAATAAAAATAAGCAAACGTATCAAGACTTAGTGAAATGCAGTTTCAATTTCAAAAATAGTGCATATACAATCTAATTTTAAATTTACAATTTTCTTTTCACACTTGGTGTGTAAAAAGTAACCATTAATATACATTTACTCTATTTGTTTTTGTTTTTTTTTTTGGAGTTTGTAAATATTCAACTGATTTTAAAAATCAATATCATCCAGATTTCAAGAAAAGATAAATCTTACTTGTTTTTAGTTGTAATAAATTTTTAAAGACAGCGAATAATAATTAAGGTTAGCAATTTTAATCCAAGAAAAATGTATGATTAGATTTTTGTAAAAACATGACGAAACGCAACATTCACGGTATTAGAAATTGAACGAAAAGGAACTAAAACAAGTTTTATTTTGACTGTCAAACAAATGTTCAATAATTAGAAAACAACCCCATATGTATTTATTATACTAAGCTTCCCTACGATGTTGTGAAAGGTCCCGTATCAGAAAGGATCTCACCTGTCATAGGTCATGACATATGCATGCACGCACATAACGCGTGCCTAAGACTGGTGTCCTGTTTGGGAATGATCGGCTCATTACCATCTGAGGATGAGGTTGACACGTGTACCTATAAACCGGCCCACTTCAGGCTTTCACGACCCTTAAAGAGCAAAAGGCCCGTGTCAAAGTTGGAAGGTAAATTAGGGTCACGATTTCAAACTATTATTATTGGGTTCGTTGATCGTATTATATCATTCTTGAGGATGTTAGAACAGGCGTTACTGGAAGTAGTACCAGGGTCAATTTCGGATCTAGAAAACCATAATTTAATATGATAATAAATTTCCTTTATAACAAAAATTATCAGTATGTGCAAGCGCTGCAGCTTAAAAAGTTTATGCAGAAGTAATTTGAGCAGAGAGGAATTAAGTTTGTGACGCTTATTGTGAAGAGCTTTTTACTTTTCAGCGATGAGACTCAAAACTCGGTTCTGTAGTTAAACGCCGTAAAATAATTCATATTAAGAAAGTATAAGGAATGCTAAGAACTCTCACAATTTCTTATTTCGAGATTTCTAAAATTAAATATTTGGACTTTCTATTAAAATGCAAAATTGGAGTTATTGCTCAAGCATCCGAACACAGCTTTGAATACGTAATGCAAATTCTCCATAATAACTTTATAAAACACGACAGGACATCACATGAATTTTATCTTTATTCCATTACCCTCGTATTCAACCCGCGACATTATTTTAATGACACAGCAGCTTACTTCACCAATTACTAAAATTTCGCGTTTAAACGCAGGCATCTTGGAAGTATTAAATAGTCCAAAAATATACAACTGTTGAGGAAAAAGTACAAAAAACACTTCACGTTTTTATAGCACGAGGGAATACAAAGTTAGCAGTGTATACCAGACAATATTAAAATGCTAATACGGTTATGGAGCAATATTGTGTCTCATTCTTTAAGCGACAAAAGGAAATGAGCCCAGAATTGGTGTGCCGAGTAATGGTAGGACGTGGGATAGCTACTGGTAATGAAAGCCTTTAATAAGCCTTTTCCGTAATAGAGTATACTAATTGCATTAGAATGATGCAATTACTTATAAATGAGAAATATTGCATAAACTGAAAGAAATAAAGTGCTTCCAGAATAAAACGGACAAACGTCGGGAAATAAAAACGTACTAATTTGCATAAAAGCTTGTGCAAATTAATGTTTAAAAAATTGTAAAGCAACCGCTCAATAATTAGAATCAACAATGCAATTTCTACAATATTAAATTATTATGTGTTGGGTATATACGTATAGGTACACTGTAAAAAGTAAAAATACGTAACTTCAAACGAAACCTTTAATATTTAACCGTCCGCTTTATTATGCTCTATTAGATTGTGATTGTAGTTTTGCTTACCTCCAACCACTCAATTGTCATCCTTTAAAACCCAATAAAACTGAAATATGTTTTGCGCATTCCCAGGATTTGCTGACAAAAAAATAGAAGCTAAAGTTGAAAATAGCATTAGCGAAAGTTAAAAATATAATGCACCTGAAATAAATTAAATCAACTAAAACAAATAATATAAAGAACCACATAAAATAAAACTGAAATAGTTATTAACGTCATAAGGCCGATATGTAGCAAATAACGGACGCGGTTAAAGTTTGTAAACCGAGGCGAATGCCGAGGTTTATAATCAACCAAGTCCGTTATTTGCGTATCGGCCGTGTGTCGTTCAAGACTTTTCGTAATCCCAGCACCTGTAAATTATAGTATGACTTCATAAAGTTGCAGACTTTTAAGTTATATAATTTCGCGTAGATTCAATATAATAATTATCTTGATCATGGTATGGTTATGCTCATCATGTTAGGGGTTGTCATGGAAAAGTTTTTTAAACATAAACAATTTATTAAAAACGTTTTGAACACCTTTACGATTTTTTTTTTTTTTTTTTTTTTTTGAAAAATATGGACGAAATAGAAGGAAATTTCAATATTTCTCCAGACATTAGAAGATTCTCTGGCCGCAAGTGTTAATTTGCTACCAGAAAAAACCAGGCAATGATATCGTAAAGAATACGAAGATTTCAAAGAATGGCTTACTATGTTAATGAAGAAGTGTTATTAGCGTAAGTAAAAGGAAAATCGGAGGTGTACTCATCCACTTTTCAATGCTGAAGGTATATGACAATATTGACATTTCAAGGTTGGTATTATATTCGTGTAGTGTAGTTAACGCGTATTCTGGGTGTTTTATGCGTTGCAGATTCGGCAAATTATTCATGTTTCGGAGAAGAAAATGTGACGGTTACAAACCAAAAACGGCCAAAACTTTGTCTGAAGAGCAAGTCATAGCGTTTTTATTGGGAGCAGACGACCATACATGGTTGCTGGAAAAGTCATCTTGATATATGGAATATTTGGCGCGTGTAGGCGTGTAGAGTTTGTGAAGTTGAACATGGAAGATTTTGAAGAGACAAATACAAACGTATTAGTTACGTTCCGATTCACAAAAAAATTTAAAAAGTAGAGTATTTATCACTCCAAAAGAAGGACTTCCTTTCAGTGCCTACGATTTATACAAAAAATACGCCGATTTGCGTCCCCAAAATTTGGAAACCCATCGATTTTTTATTGACATTCATACTATTGTGAGTGGGTTCCAAAGAAAATTGCTTCCTTCTTAAAACTGGAAAATCCTGAGTTATATATATATATATATATATATATATATATATATATATATATATATATACGTTTCGGAGGTCATAGGCTACCATGCTTGCCGAAAGTGGTGGCCATCTCCTAGCAGTGAAAGAACTTGGGAGACTGGGACTCCTCTGCGGTAGCGGAGTCGTATATTGAAAATTTCGTTTCAAAAAGATTAAAAATAAATATTTCAAGGTTCCGATAATAATGATGGCTTCTTCAAGTTCAATATCCACAGCTAGTGGTCATAAACTTTCATATGGTGGATTACAGATTTCTAACACTGTCATTGTATTGTTGACATTTCGTTTGTCGTTTGAGTTCCTCTTCTAGGACTCAATTGTTGGTTTTTCTGTTTTTCAACTAGTTTGGTCATTTTTTAAATAGTTTGTTTTTTAACATTGAAGCTGTTCTTTAATGGAACAACCTGTTAAAGGAGTTTTTCTTATTTCTCCTCTTTATATATTTCAACACATAACTAGGATTTTTTAACTTTGATAACAATTGCGTTCTGAATAGAATCGCAATGGTACCTGCTTAATGATCGCAAGTTATTGGATAACTGTAAGTTTTTTAAATTGTATTTCATATATGGTGTTAAATTGTAATATTAGTTTAAGGTCTGAAGATGACACTGTGTGTCGAAACTAGTCACCCTTTTGTTATGTTTCACTAAGATTTTCAATATCTACATTGTGGGGAAGGTTTCGTGTTTTTAAGTATACCTTTATTATCAAACCCCATTTCGAGTTTAATTATGGAGTATAATGTCACTGTCAAATGAGTTGCGTTCAATTGAAATATCAGTGTGGGATTACGAAAATATACACTGTAGTTTAAATAGTTTATCTAATTAATATTTTGTAGGGTTTTACTTCACATATGATCGAAGTAATTCCCTTGGGCACTAATGATACACTTTACTATTCTTTCTTTCGACCGTTTAAAAAACTCCCAACCAATCTTCTTTCGGATTACTTTCAAAATAATCTGCGGCATCAATCTATTTTGCACCCCAAAACCTACAAATTTCTTTTAAACCTAAATAAAAGCCAAAATTCGTACAAGCAAAATCAGGAGAATACAGGGGATGTTCTATTACTTTTATATTTTTTTCAGTCAACAACTGGAGTATCAAAGCTGCCGCATCGGATAATTCATTATTATGGTGCAGTATAGTTCTCTCTACTGAACACTTCAGCTGTAACTATCCTTTGTTCTCTAGTTTAATTGCCTTGACTAGGCCCGTACTTCTGAAGAATACTGCATACAAACTTTTTTCATAGCTCCCTGCTTCTTGGACAAAGTTGAAGTTTCCGCAATTTTCGTGAATCCACAATAACACCAAGCACCTCAACACAACAACAAGGAATGACCAGGGCTGAAGAGGAGAAGGACTCCTGAACAGTCCACAAATTAGTAACAGAAGATAACAATAAGTAAGTAATTAACACATAAGCATGAGCACACTAACAAAAAAAAAAAAAGTGAATCCATACACAACTTTCTTGGCGGGTGGATACGTCGAAAACGGGAATATTTCGTCACCTGTCATTAATTTGTAAAAAAACTGGTGTTAATAAATTTAAAGTTTCATGGTAAATGGTTCCAAAGGTTCTGTCGGTAACAGCGGCTGGAGGATACCCTGCCTGCTCCTTTTTGATGCTGAATTGAATTCCTTCGCGTTCAAATTCTCTAAACCGTAGATAAAGTTTAGTCCAGGAAGGTTCATATTAACTAAAATCCAAATTTAAACTCCGCTTGCACGCATAAACGCTTAAACCTCTTTT
Organism: Vesta saturnalis; assembly: GCA_036346205.1. NCBI lineage: Eukaryota > Metazoa > Arthropoda > Insecta > Coleoptera > Lampyridae > Vesta > Vesta saturnalis. Next base: position 1,593,288 of record JARFJB010000595.1, on the reverse strand, counting down.
AAAATCACAATAAATAATAATTCGAAATTGCACTCTGGTTAATTCCATTTTCTGATTGTAATGCCACTTTTGAAAAGTAGTAACTTCATCGGCAAAACTTCAAATTGCTCTTAATGACACTGCATTTGTTTTTAATAATAAATTCAGACCAACCCTCAACGCAAAGGTTCCATATGCAACTGTTTAACAATTGTGTATATAATGTACAGGGTGATTCCAAATTACATGTCAACCTTCAAGGAGGTGTTAGTATGGCTCATTTGTGATCGATTGAGCCATATTTACCTATACCCAAAAATCAACGATTTTCGAGATATTTGAGATTTTGTAGTAATTCCTTATTTTCGTTCAGTTTCAGACTATTCTGTAGGAATTGATCCTTTTACACAGTAATTTTAGTCCAGTTTTCAATAGTAGAATATATATTTCACTTAAAAAATGCGAAAGTATGAGAAATGTGCTTATAAGAAGAAAATTGTAGAGATTTAAAATCAGAATGTGAAAGAAACCAAAATCGATTCTAAATTTTATATTGCTTATAACTTTTAAACTATTCTCCTCTACATGTAGTGTTAAAATAGTTTAAAAAACGAGCTCAATGTTTTAATCTTCCGATAAAACCATTTTTGTCAAAATTCGTTTGATAGTTCCGCCAGAAAAAGTTTTTCAACCGCGCTACCTCTCGAAAATTCTAAATTGAGAATAATAAATCATTGCAGCCTTGATTCAATAGAACTGAGAATTTTATTCAATAATTTTACATTTTGTGTTCAAAATGACCACCACCGTCTCTTATACAAGCTCGAGCTCTCTTTCTTATTCCTTGACTAAGAACTCTGGTTCGGCAATTTATAGACAAAAAAAAACAAAACTGATTTGTTTTGACATTTCATTAATTAATTCGCCTTTTTAGTGACTTTCGTGATTTTTGAGTTTGAATAGATAACTTTTCTCCGTTATTGTTCGTTCCTTTTCAGTATTGTTCTTGTTATTGTTATTATACTTCCTGTTATTATTCTTGTTCCTGTTATTGTTGTTTGTTTGTTATCATTTATTCATTCATTATTTATCATTTATTTTGTATATGAGATGGCTACGTTTACTAATGCTGAATATGTTGATATTCTCTTTATGTATGGATACAGTAATGGAAATGCATCTCCTGCACAAAGAGAATACGTATGGAGATTTCCCAACAGGTGAACTGCTCATACGGGAGTATTTTCTTCAACATATCGTAGAATTGCGGAAACTGATACTGTTAAAAAAAATAGACACGCTGGGAATCCAGATCTAGATGAAGCAATATTACAAACGGTAGAAGATACTCCCACAATGAGTACCCGCAAAGCTGTCAGTGAACTTCGGACCTCCAAAAAAAGTTTGGTCTGTGTTGAAAAAGAATGGCTTACACCCATATCATTAGACTCGAGTTCAAGGGTGAGAAGAGAACGATTTTGTCAGAAGAATTCAATTTTGTCATTTATATTTTAAATGCTGGAGAATGCTAGATTTTGATCTAGAATTTTATGGACAGACGAAGCGAAATTCGCAGAGAACTTACATAATTCATGGTCTGCAGTAAATCCATATTTAAAAAAGAGACATCTTTCCAAAGGAAATTTATTGTGAATGTTTGGATGGACGTAATAAGTAATAAATGGATAGGTCCATATTTTCTTCCTAACGTTTTGACAGGGGAAGGATATGAAGAATTTCTGAGAAATTATTGCCTAAATGTTCGTTAAATGAATGGTTTCCAAACCGGAGGATAGGTAGGATTGCGTGGCGGGCTAGAAGCCCGGATTTAACGCCTTTGAATTTTCACATGTGGGGTAGACTGAAGGGATTGGTTTATGGGACAGAAATTCATACTCGTGAACAATTAATAGAAAAGATACAAGAAGTAGCGAGACGAATTAAGAATGATTCTGAAAGGAAAATTACCTGCCAAGAAATAAGAAAGAGAGCTCGAGCTTGTACAAGAGACGGTGGTGGTCATTATGAACATAAAATGTAAAATTGTTCAATAAAATTCTCAGTTCTATTGAATCAAGGGTTCAATGATTTATTCTCAATTTAGAATTTTCGAGAGGTACCCCGGTTGAAACGCTTTTTCTGGTGGAACTATAGTATGGGTTTTAACAAAAATGGTTTTATCAGAAAATTAAAACATTGAGCTAGTTTTTTAGATTATTGGAACACTACATGAAGATAATAGTTTAAAAGTTATAAGCAATGGAAAATTTCAAATCGATTTTGGTTTCTTTCACATTCTGATTTTAAACTTTCTCCTTATAACCATATTCCTTTTAAGTAAAATAGATATTATACTATTGAAAACTAGACTAAAATTACTGTTTCAAAGGATCCATTCCTACACAATCGACTTTTAAAACTGAACGAAAAGAGGGGATTACTACAAAATATCAAATATCTCGAAAATCGTTGATTTTTGTATATAGGTAAATATGGCTCAATCGATCACAAATGACTACTAACACCTCCTTGAAGGTTGGCATCTAATTGGGAATCACCCTGTATACCAAAAAACAAAAAATTAAAGGTGCTCATTTAGTAATATATTCAGCGTATATATTCAGCGTGGATCAATACGGTTTTACAACATTCATAACCCACAAAGCGCCTAGATTAGTTGAAATCGATTAACCCAGCCGACTAGCCAAAATCGACTAATGTAGTCGACAAGTCTAAATTCACTAATAAATAAAAGCATGTTTGATATTCATTTCCTAGGTCTTTCTAAATATCTTGTCTAATATCAGTTCACTTATTTACAATGATTCATTACATTCTTGAATAACACTTCTTCTAACTTCATATACACCAGTTGTCACGTTGTGATTAAGCGGCGTATGCTATGAATTAAGTCAAAAGTCTAAACTCAAAGAACAATAAGTAACAGATTCATCGAATGAAAAAATAGATCAACATTGGTGTAAAAAAAAAACAGCGTCGTAATAAGTTGTAGTAGAGAAACATCGTGTGATACCAAAAACGACAAGAGACCAATTACCAGAAGAAGATTAATTACGCTTTACTTATTGTAATATAATGCGCCATTAACGAAATGAAACCTAGAACTAATTACTCATAGAGTAAGAGTAAGAACACTTTTGCTAACGATGTAACATTATGCAGAAGAAATGCATAAGAATTGCAGCATAATACATTGAGGTCGAAGAAGAGCTCCCCAGACTTTTCAAAATTTAGAAATATAGAAGCAAACATCATGGTAAAAAGAGAACACGATCCGGGGGCAGCAAAAGAACCAAATATGAAAGTAGTAATAGTAGTAAAACGCAGAAATTAACAATGAAACACAAAGAAATAAGCGAAGGAATAGATACCAAAGGGGGTATTAGGCAAACAAAATAAATAAATCTAGAATTCTAACTTCTGTTTCTACCATTTGCTTAATTTAAAATAAATCTACGGTAACTCCATAGGTGTCCAACACACACTTTTCCAAATATTGTATCGTATACCTATGCTTATTACAAATCATTGATCTAAAGTTAGATTTAACAAAGCTAATACAGTTCCAGACCACACAAACTATAGAAAGTTAATACAGAAGCAAAAATAATTAAGATTTAACAACAGATAGTTCAAACCAAGATGAGTATTTTCGGTATTTCCGATTGGGTATTGTACACACTTGAAAGTAAACGAATAAAAAAAAATTAAGAGAGAGTTTGCGGTTTCACTTGAACTCGACCTGCCATTTATATAGAAGTATAAAATATTTTGATCGTAAAAAAATATATTTAAGAATAAAGTGTATTAAGGGTAAAGTATAACATTATTACAATTGAATTAAATAACAATGGTTAAAGTGACCAAATGCATATAATTCAAAATCTGACCTATACGTTCAATTAAAATGTACGTGTAAGGTTAGAAGTTCAAATTCCGACGATTAGAATAACAACTGAAGGAATTACGGGAATGACAGTTGACCGCAAAAGTCACGTTGGCAGATTTCCATAGTTTAGAATATAGTTTAAATCCTATGCATATATATCTAACATAGTAGACGGTAATTATAACAGTGTGCATAAATTTTAAAAGTGGTTAACTTTCTAGAAGTACCGACTAAAAAAGACTGTCACGGCACTTTAATTCTCAGTAGCGAAAGGTTAAATTGAGGTATGTTTGGTCAACTATATCGGGCGTGTAGTCATTTAATTTATTAGAACGAAGAGTTACACACCGACAGATATTTTTAGATCACTTAATCGACATGAAAAGTATAGCACTAGTAAACATTTGTATTTACCCGTAACTGAAAGCTTTTCTAGATCCCCTTGTATTAAAGAATGCTAGAAAACTTCTTAACGAGTTTAGCCTTAAATACAATTTTACAAATGCCGTGATGTTCTTATTCACGTTAAACCACTGTTTCAGTACCTAATACTTTACAATAACATAGAAAAAAAGATATCTACTACATTTCCATAATATTGGAAATTTAAAAATTACCAATTTGAAAATGAGCAAACCGTTATCGTTTAAATTAGCAAGACTCGAAAAAGTCCCATCACGCCAACAACTAGGTTACAATCTCAATTTAGCTTAAATGTTTGTTGGTGGCAGTATGAAGAGGGATTTAACCGGGATTTCAACAAATTTAAATTTTTATTAGATACATAACGTACAAAACTCATTCAACAATTGCTTAAATGTTACAGATGAGTAAATGAATATTGAATGATATTATTATATAAACGTGGGTTTATTCAGCGCTATAGACTGACGCTACCAAATTACAATGTACTAAAATAAAGATAATATAAATGGTGTATGAGAACGTTTATAGGAAAGAGGGTTACAGGTTTCAACGTTTATTAACGAGAAACAAGAACAAAACTTCGACGAACAAAAGGATCATGTGACATACGATAACTATTGTTCGCAAAATTGAAGCAGTATTATCAATTGTGAAGACATTTATAGTGGAAACTTAACAAAGACATAAGGTGTGACCATGTTAAATATTCTGTTTAAAATTTGAGGATACTCAATAAACATATGTTTACTACAAAATTAACACAACATAATTCTCTTACAAAAGCGCTATTTGTTTCCATGTATCAAAAAAAACAATGCAATATTCAATTTTCGTCAAAGTTGCATGTTTTAAAATATTCTTTCGTGCACAACTATACTTCGCACAAAAACTAATACGAAAAATACATAGGCAAGTTTTACCACTAGAATTTTGCATAAAAATACGGTTACAAGAAATTTATCTGAGATTCTCATGTTAATTGGTTCAGTACCAGTTCACTACACTAGAATACGTAATTTTTTTAAGAACTGGCATATCCATTCAAAATTTTGAATTCATGTTAACTGCACCCCTTTTTCACAAAAAAAATGTTTAATCATTTAAAATTTAAAGTAAGGGATTAAATTGGAACCTGTTTTAAGAGAAACGGGTAAATATAACGAATATGTAAACTTACATTACATATGTACCCTAAATGTATAAAACGTCTGTAAAATTATAAAGAATTAATAAGAGAGGGTGATTTCTAAACTAGAATTCGCCAAAAATCAACATAGAAGAAAAGTAAAACTCAATTTTTGAATAAAGGAACCGGTTAAAACTAAAAATAATATTAAACTAGTCTTTCCTCCGCAAAATTTTGAGTTTAAAATTAAATGTAATGATGATAGTAAAACGCATACATAGTAAATTAAATACAAAGTTATATATGTAAATGGACAACAATATTAGCGTCGGCTGCTAGACTTTTTCAAAAAAAGTAAAACCTTAAAATAAAATTCTGGCTCCGTTATTTCTTTCTACGTAAAACTACCTTCATATGAAAAAAAAATCATCGTAATCCGTCAACCGGTTGTCTCGCAATCTGCGTGAACTAAATGGCCCGATTACTTTAATATATAGGATAATGATAAAACAAAATAAAAAAAAAACATGACAAAGAAATTTAAAAAATGCACATAAACATACAACAAAAAGTGTATTTTTTTGAACAAATTTAACATACAAAACTCCAGAAGTAGGTCACATATTCCATTTAAAGAACTAAAATGTCACTTTTTCTCCCTGAGGGATTAACAATACATTGAATATCATCGGAATTAAAAGGGAAACTAAACAAAATTTGACACAAACGAAAGTCAACGTTAATGGTTCATAATTAACATATAATTTAACCCACTCCTCTAACCAAAGCGTAGATCACACTTCTTGTGAAAGTATGCTAATAATCGCCTTTATTTGACGATTTTCTACGTTTTGTTCAAATTTTATAATTGTGGTATTATCTTTCATATATTCTTTTTTATTTTAAGGTAATATTTCCCCCATAATTTCTTTTACAGCTTTTTTAATATCTTATATCTGCGCAATTTTTTATACTCTTGCCAATTTTATGAAATTAAACTGGAATTTATTGTTTAGGTCCTAATTATATTAACGTAATAAGGTATGCTGATTTTTTTATCAATAAACATTTTATTTTTAACCCCGGACGAAAAAAGAGGTGTGTTATATGTTTAACGTGCGTATCTGTATATCTGTCTGTGGCACCGTAGCTCTCAAACGGATGAACCGATTTTGATCTCATTTTTAGCTATGATTCAAGAATTTTTTAGAGATTTCTTGTGTCACGAGTTTTTCTAAATTCTGTAAAATTTACTTGTACATTACATTATTTTATATTAATATTACATCTATATAAATTAGGTACAAGCAGAAGAAGTGCAAAGAGGAGGAGGGGCCGAGAGTTCTGTACGAGCGCTTGAACGATACAGACGTGTTGTGAGAGCTTTTACAGAAATCGTGTAATAGTCGAGTCGACTTCGGTTGACGAGGCACCGGGCTCCGATTACAGGTTGCGATTTTTATCGCAAATCTAATCGTTCATCAACTGCATAGAGTACCTCGTATGTTCTTATTAGAACATACACTTAAAGAGGGCTCGAGATTACGAGACGTGTAGCACACCGAAAGAACTCAAGCAGTTTTCACTGTTAGAAGAAGCCACGCCCACAAGTAGGACAAGCGTAGGTAACAAAATGTCAATGAAGACGGAAAGACTCCTAAGGGAAGAAAACAAGAAGAACGATGCCCAGTTAAGCAAGCAGGAGCGCGTCATCCAAGGATTGATGGAACAAGTAGCCCGCCTAACAATGGAGATTACCGAACTCCGGAGAACCATTGAAGGACAATATGTGACAAACTACAACGTACCCATCGCCGACGAGAACGCTATAAATAGAACCACTACTGCGAGTACCTATAAGACCAAGAAGCAGAGAGAACCCGAAGACGAGTATCCTCCGCAAACTAAGAAAAAAGTTAAGACTAAGGCCACGCCCACCGATACACCCACCGAGGGAATCAAAACACAGCCAGGCAAGTCAGACGACACGGATATCGAAACTACCGCTGCCGATGCCAATACAAGAAATGATGACACCCTTACCGAAGAGGAAGGTTTCACCCAAGTAACCAGGAGAAACAACAAGCGACAACGTGTAGACGTCGAAGTAAAAGACAACGACACGCCCACAGTCAGAAAGGAAAGGATTCCACCGCTAATCCTCCACCGACAGGAGGATTACAGGAAGACGATCCAGGCCCTAGCTACGGAAGGGCTTGCACCTAAGACAACAAGATTCACCAAGGATGGAGTCAATGTGATCCTAAGTAGTGCTGAAGACTACAGAAAAGCGACCACCGTCCTAGACAGCAACGGGATGCACTTCAACGTCTACTTGCTAGACGAAGCGAAACCACTTAAGGTGAGAGCTATCCGGGCAGGAAGAAACATCATCGATGGATAAAAGCCCACAAAAGCCCGCATCCCTCCATATCGGAATATGGAATGCAAACGGCCTCCTCATAAAGAGGAAGGAGCTAGAAGAGTTTGTCCACCGACAAAACCTGGATATGGTGCTGGTCACGGAAACTCATCTAAAGCCTTGCGATAAGCCCAAGATAAGGAACTACCGTTTGCACCGCAACGACAGGCTCACCGGGAGAGGAGGGGGCACAGCAATATACATTAAGTACTCGATAGAACACTACGAGCTACCGACTCCGAAAACGCAACTGCTGGAGGTGACTGCGATAGGCGTGAACACAAGCTACGCAGGACGCATAAAGATAATAGTGGCATACAATCCACCAAGGGACGTGCTAGACGCCCAAGAATTGGACAACATACCCACAATAATGGCAGGAGATTTAAATGCTAAACACCAGACCTGGAACAACACGACACCCAACCGAAACAGAAGGGACCTAGAAGCCTAGGTCGCGACAAGAAACCTGATCGTCGAAGGCCCACAAGAACCCACCTGTCACCCAGGTACAGGGAGGCCAGACGTGCTAGATATAGCCATATTCCGGAATGTTCCCCTGCATTTCCGGATGGAAACAATAGCAGATGTAAGCTCAGATCAGGGCCCCATCCTGCTGCAGCTAGGAGATCAAGAGCCGCTACAGCCCAGGCAGATCACAAGAACTTCCTGGAACAAATACGAAGCGCTGATCAAGGACAAGATCCCTGCAGTGCCAGTGATAAACGACGCCCATCAGATAGATACGGCAATACAGAAAATCACGACAACCACCCTGAGGACAATAGAAGAAGCCAAGTTTACATTCACTAAAAACAGAAATTACTACAGCCTGCCCATAGACATAAGAGAACTTATTAGGGACAAAAACAGGACAAGACGGAGATGGCACCGAACACAAAACCCGGAAGATAAACGGAAATTGAATGCCGCAGAAACTCGAGTCAAGACGGATATTAAAGAACACAAAAACGCACGTTGACAGCGAAAGTGGAATCCCTCGACGTCAAAGACAGATCATATTGGAAGATGGTGAAGGCGTTGCGAAAGGAGCATACAAACACGCCACCACTCCGAGGTAGGAATGGAATGGCGTGCACGAATGCAGAGAAGACAGACGCATTCGCAGAATGCATAGAAACACAATGCAGCCCCGTCTATGACAACGCGGACCTCGCTCACATTCAAAGAACAAATAGATCCGTCAGAGAGCGCCTGGCGGCAGAATCTAAAGAGAACATCCGACACACCACCCCACAGGAGGTAAACGACATCCTGAAGAAGTTAAACATCAAGAAAGCACCGGGGCCAGATGCCATTCCAAATCAAGCGCTGAAGCTCCTTCCACAAAGAGGCGGAGCATACCTCACCGCACTTTATAATGCGATACTACGATCGAAATACTTCCCGACCAGATGGCGAGAAACGGACACGGTGATGATACCGAAACAGGGTAAAAACGCTACCCTATCCCAAGACTACAGACCCATCAGCCTACTACCGACGATGGGTAAAGTTTTGGAGCGGATCATCCAAGTCAGACTGCAAGAAGAAATAGATAAATTACAAATCCTACCGGATGAGCAATTCGGATTCCGAAGAAACCACTCGACTACCCAACAAACACTCCGAGTTGTCGAACACGTCGCACGCGGCTTCAATTGGAAGAAGCACATCGGCGGATTGTTCCTAGACATCGCAAAAGCGTTCGACAAAGTGTGGCACCACGGACTCCTACACAAAATGCTGGAGCAAGGAATATCGCTCCAAATGACCCAACTCATCCGCTCCTTCCTATCCAGAAGATGCTTTAGGACGAAGCTGCAGCATTGCAGGTCCTTCCCTCGAAAGATTACCGCTGGAGTACCCCAAGGCTCACCCCTCTACCCTACATTATTTAACCTATATGTTTCAGATCTCCCGAAGACCAAAGGAACCATCCTCGCAACATACGCGGACGACACCGCGGTCCTAGCCCAATCCAGCAACCTCGGACAAGTCGACAGAGGGCGTCGGATGACCTCGAAGAATGGTATAAGAAATTGCGCATTACCATTCACCCGGAGAAAAGCACGGTCATCCTCTTCACGAAGAGAATAGCGAAACCAACCCGCAACATTACCATGTTCAAACAAGACATCCCGTGGAAGAATTCCATAAAATACCTAAGACTGGTAATATACAAACACTCCCATGGAAACTCCACGTAGACGACCGAAGGTGCAAGGGACACGGGATGATAAAGAAAACTCTACCCGTTAATAGGTAGAAACAGCGTGCTGTCAACCGACAAGAAGCTGCTAATCTACAAAACGGTCGTCCGGCCGATGATGCTATACGCCGTAGAAGTCTAGGCTTACGCCGCTCCGACAGTAATAAAACAACTACATGTGGTACAAAATAAATACCTAAGAATTGCAGTAAACGCGCCGTGGTTCGTAAGAAACGACCAAATACACGAAGACCTCAAGATACCCAACTTAGAAGAGGCACTAGCGGCACATCCCAACCCAGCAATAAAAGGACTATGGGACTACGACATCCAAGATAAAATGAAGCACCAGAGGCCGAAAATCATCTTGAGAAACAAACAATAAACAAAGGTAGTATGTTTAATGCATTTGTATTTATTACAGGTACAGCAAACATACATTACCGCCAGGAAATAACCAACGCTACGAAGGCATAAAGGGTTAGAACCCGAAATAGCCGTAAATAAATAATGATGACCGATGACCGAAGAAGTGCAAAAAATAGCGTAAATTCCAGAAACATTAAAGAACGGCATCGTATTAAATTGAATTAAATTTAAAAAAATCGTTGGTTTGTGTATACAGGATCTTTGAAAACATTCTAATATAGGCCCGAGACGGTGCGTAAAATACATCAACCACAACTTTGCATTGCAACTACTATATACCATTAGTTCCATTTAAGATTTAAATAGTTTTAAATGAAACGTACCCACATACGTGCATCAGGCATTTACGCAACCAGACCAAATTGGCTGTAATGCAATACGAGGTCTAGCGTTAATTTGCATAAATTGGAAACTTTCGACTACAGGTGGAGAGAATGGTACTACATGACAGTGTAGAAATTCTCTATATAAAACTAATTAACTAATTGTTATGCCCTCCATTGTGCAAAGAATGCTCAAAAATGGACGTGGAGATAAGGAGTTAGAATACTCTAAATTTTCTCCAAGATATTTATTTATAAAACTGTTAAATGGAGACTAGTTTCGCCACTTGGCGATTGTTTTAGTTTAGAGGAAAGTAAGTTCCACACCAGCAATAAAACCATGAACAATTGTATTAAATTTAGGCGTTTTAAAAAAGAACGATTTTTAATAAATGGAGTTACTTTAATTTAAGAAATACCGTACAAAAAATGAGCAATAATTTGACAGTACAAGGAAGCCATGTGTTATTAAATTAAATATTACATTTGACAACACGGCCATGAAAGGCAAGGATAACGTTAGTTATAGATAACTACATAAAGTAAAAGAGACATTTAGTTCGTAAGAGAACATACTGCACTTGGTTGATTGGACAGAAGTAAACAAAAATGCGATTACAGCTACCTATCTCAAAATCAATGAAAATAAATTAAAAATTTCAACGTCCAAAGAAGCGAAAGATAAAAAATTATTAATACGTAGTACGAAGGAAACTAAAAGATCTATAAACATTCTATTCAAGTACAGTTCCATAAAATTTATTTGTGTGCTTCCGTCCGGCAACCCCGGACTCAAAATCGACAAAGAATTCCTTGTTTCTGGCCTAAGCCGGCCAGTTTGAAAGTACCTATTTTTTCAGTGATGTTCAGATGTTCAGTGCTATCAATATAACTTAAAATATAAGGGCGCCACCAAACGAATTATCTAAAATATTTTTTATGAAATAATTTCAAAAAGATGGAACTGTATTATGGAAACCGTATCCCTCTACCCCAGCCGAGATACCTCGAAAAACCACATAAACTATTATTCTGATGATCAATATTCTGATGATCAACTTGGAGATCCAATGTGGATTATTTATGGCCATTATAGAAGTAGCTAAATTCTCGTCGTGTTAGATTAGAACGGTGTTATTAAAAAAAATGATTGGTCAATGGACTTTGCATTTATCGTTTTCTAATTTACTATTGCTGTTTTAATTAGATTGTTGTTGAATAAATTGTAAACTGTTGCAACTGTTTGCAAAGTAACCTTTTCTGGACAGCCTTTGGTAATTAAAAAAAAAATAGAGATTTGCGGTTTTCACAAAATTGTATAATTTTCAGTCATTTTTTATCAATGTTAAGAATATACTACTTGAAAATTTCAAGAAAAACCGCAAAAAATCATACATTTGTTAAAAAGCACCGTCTATCGACTACTACGAGATTTTTTTTGTTAGTTTTTTTTTTTTTTGCTTATTTATTTAACGTATTCTGTGGGCTGCTCAGGAGTTGTTCTCTTCTTCAGCCCATTAGTTTAGTATTAATTAGTATGTTAGTTTATTCACGTGCATCTGTATGAACACGGTGTACACGGTCAAAGTTCATTCTATATGAAAAGTATAGAACAGAAATTTATAACGCAGTTGGTGGAAGAGAGAAAATTTATTAGTTTTGGTTAAAGAAAACTGTTATTTCTCTTTTTTTGAGAAAGAATTTTATGCTCCCCAAACACTGTTTCAACAGTTAGATTGACGAGTTTTTTTTCGCTAAAGCTGTACGATAATCTACTGCGGCTGCTCGCCGAACTTAGTGGAATCCTCGGTATAAAATAATTTTAAAATAATAAAGCATCATTCCTTTCAAAACAAGCAAAATATATTCTAAACTATTTCCCAAATGATGTTTTTCTTCAATCTCTTTTGAAGTAACATTACAAAATAATTTTGCAACTGAGAGTTGAACATTTAGAAGTTGTAAAATCAGTTTAGGTACTACTAATGTGATACTGATTGATGAATCAAAGGAAACTGTTCAGTGCTATTTGCAGCCACAGAACCTTATGAATATAAGCTTCATCGATATTTCGATTTTTACAAATGCAAAAATCTGGCAAAACGTCAAACAAAACTTTTTTGTCGATCTAGATGTACTGACTTAACCTAAATCCATATCTTCATAGAAAGACTTTGAAATATTGCTAAATTAAAAAACAAATTTTATATAAAATACACTTTTTTTGCACTCTTGCATATAAAATTAGGCGTTTAGACTTCAAAAGTAACAATTTTTCTACCTGAAGGTTTAAAAATAATTTTAATCTCGCCGAGATTAAAAGTACCAATAATCAAGATTTGGCACGACATTTCGATTGATTTAATTATTAATGGTTACACTTACACGTAGATTCTTATGATTAACAAAATTACATAAAGTAAAAGGGTCTGAAATTGACGATGGTTTAGAAACATAAGGGAGTATTTAACTTTAACTGTCAGCAACGTGTCTTTTGCAAATTCTACAGTTGCACTAGTCAGCCAAAAGGGCAGAAACGTAGAAATTGTTTGTGGCAATAACGTTTTGCAATCGGGTGGGTGATTTACCACCTTCATACAGAGTAAAAAAAGTGCTGTGTCCAGTTTTTGTAGGTTTATATACTTTCTAAATAACTCGATATAAGCAATGTTACTAATTTCTACGTTTTTAGGATGATCAATGATGCGTGTGGTTTAGTGGTTGATACATTAACTAAAAAAAATGAACATCATTAGTCATTAATTGCAAAGTGTCTTCCAATGGATGATTTTATTTAGAGATTGGTTTTTTAGATTATTCGGCTTATGAACTTTTAAGGAAATATAGGAGTTCATTACATTTACAGTCAACTTTACGGTTCACGATTAACATCGCCTTCGGCATGAAGTGTTGCGACAAAGGCGTAGACGGACGAATATTGGTATATATTTTTGTGAAAATATGCTAATAAAACGTCTTCCCTTATATGTTTTTTTTAAATTTTACTCATTACATTTACATTTATATGGTACTTTTAGAAAGATCTTAAATGCTAAGCACAAAAAGGAGTAAATAGCGTATATACCACAAACTTAAAGCGTTTGGCAATTCCTTGAGCGGTTTTTATCCCAAAATGTGTTTTATCGAAAACTTCACATCTGCTCAAATAAATTCTTTGAGAGAATAATCCAACAAAAACAGATTTAGGTCAAAATCTCTTTCTGTAAAAAAGTAATTGAATTCCAAAAATTATGTTAGTACATACCGAAAAAAAGCGTCCATAATAACACGATTTTTTAATAAAAAAAATGGGCTAAAAATGAATCGAACATATAGCAGTTATAAATAAATAAAGATAGGTGATGCAGAATCGTCTCTTCGTTTATTGGATGTCGAACTTAACCACATTTGGTGACGATTGGTCATGAATTATCAGGAAAAGCATTGAAATACATGTTTGGAATCTCCCGAGAATATATTTTCCCAGTACATGTAAACCGATCGAGGTCACAATAAGAGGTGCACTTACTTAATTGGTATGTCATCAATTAGCGAAAACAGATATGAAACAAGTTGAGCCCTTTTTCTGAAGTCGCGGACACTGACGGACTGCCCAGCCTGAAATGGTAAAATTCCAAGCATATGCTACGCATAACGTAATAAAACAATTCAAAACATGAATGAGTGTTACTAAAATCATTATTTTGAAAAAGAAATGAAATGTAATCGCAATTTCAATGCCATATGTGTTAAGTACGTTACTATTGAAAGCAACAAACTTCCATGAATTATGTATTTACTCGATACCTCGAGATATTTGTAATATGCTATAAAAAAAGTAGCAAGTAATTACATTTTAGAATTCAGAAATGTTACAATACGCTCATTAACAGAATCCGACAACTCATTTCGAAGCTGATCAGGTAAAACAAGAATAAAGGTAAGCTTTTACTCGAAATAAATACAGCATGCACTTTTAAATAAGCTTTACACTTATTTTAAAATATACAGTTAGAAAATTTTTAAAGAAGCATACATCTAATATTTATTAAAACTAAGAGATTTTCAAATTGTTTACAAATGAATTCTTTAACTATAATCCCCTTTTCGTATGTATGTAGATACATAGTTTCTTAGTAATTAATATAAAACGTCACTGTCGGATTAGTAAATTACAAAAAGAAAGGTAAAACAAAATAACAACCAAACAAATTCAAATACAGCCGTAAAAGGAGACACGTTTCTAAAATATAAATTACTGTAGGCAAAGCACCAAGAAGGTCTTCGCGCTAGAGAATTGCTACTTTAGTTCACAATAAGAGCTGAATTTCGAATGAATGTAGAAAATAACTCATACTCAATCCGTTATGTAGAAGTTGCTTGGGTTTCGGGGCTATATATCACATCCAGAAAGTTTTATAAAACAGATTTATAAGTATTGTGAGCGACAAAGCTGATATAAGTAAGCAAATATGGGACGAGACCTTCATACCGAGTTGTGGATAAATTTCCACAAAAATGTCTGAAAATAATATGAGTACCAGGAATTCGGATAACATGTAAATATAAAAATGCCTAGGATAAGAAAATTATATAAGAAAAGAGGCCTTTGGGATAGTAGAATGGATGCTAACAAGAAGTTGATAGACCTCAAAATAATAAGAGCAACCGAACGAAAGAAAGCGGCGTAGTTACAGCCATATAAGCAAAAGAGAGACGGAGAAAGTGACGGAATGGAGGTGATGTACTGAATAGCAAGTAGCAGCAAAATTAGAGGAAAGGAAATGTACTACATCGAGCGAAACGAATGAAATAAGAAAATGCTGAGGAAACCGCAATGGAAATATATAATACGACACAGAATAACTGCTTATTATAGAGTGGGGCGAGGGTGATATATAATGTACGAGAAACCCAACTAGAGGCTAGGGAGTAATGCATTAGGCTCACATGGCCCTCATTATGAGCCATCTTGGCGCAGGGCTAACTATGAGATTGCCCTCACGATCTTGTTGCGACTCAGGTGTCTTTACACAATCTCAACAAGATAAAATTTAACGTTTACTTACCCTTACACTTTACCTAAAATTATATTCTATATACAATCTGTACAAAAAATAAATCCATCTAACAAAATAATAATGAGATTTTTTTAAATGAAATCTCCAATAATAGATACTGTTTTTATGAATCTAATTCCTTACCCGTCCCTTTTCCTATGCAGATTTCAATTTTACAGATTGCACGATTGATTTGTTAACCATTTAAATGAAACTTAAATCTTAACAGCAGAAATATGTAAAAGATACAAATTGCACCAATCCTCAAAACTTGTACACAAAATATCTTGAACATTTCTTTTATGAGAAAAAAATCACTGCGAAAGATTTATTTTATTAATACTTATTTACATTAATGCGGTTGGCATTTTGAACAGAATTTGTAAGAGTATTAGTTGTAATACATTTATTTGTTTGTATTTCAGGGACAACCAATGTCAGATGAATTTAATTGCAATACAGTGTGAATGAATAATATCATATCATGTTTGTTTTCTGCTAAAATATGGGATATAGCAACTTGTAACAAACAATTTTAGAAATATTTCTACGGAGCTGTGGAGAAATTAAAATTAAAGTATTACAGTAATAATGAAACATATTTAGCATGTTATTTAAACTTGCTGGAAGTATAAAGTTTGATTCAAATAAAGTTGGGTATGACTCGTTGTAAAACCCTATAATAAAATTTTTATCTCTCTCTCTCTCTGAACTACATGAGAAGGATGGCCCTAAAAACATAAATCTGCTCTACAATTCTTATTAGCACGCTGAAATGTGTGTCGTAGTTAAGAAGCAGCATCTGTCACTCTATCATTTTTTTAAATGATTGTTTTTGCGTTTTTTTTTTATATTAAAAAAAACAGTTTTTTTCAAAACTATATACAACTTGAACGTGAATTTTCGGTAATTTGGTAACATTTTTACATAATTTATATAAAATTTACAAAATTTCAGATATGCTACGCAATCAGCACCTTAAATCTCAAGCGCAGCTCGTAGTTATGAGCGTACTTAATTATTTTGAACGGGATCGTGACAGTCAAGGGACACTCATTCCATTTGAATCTGTTATGCAGGTATGTAGAATGTAGTACATTATTGATTAAAATATGATACTTGGAAGGAATACTTTTAACGCACGTCTGAAGCATGTGGGGTTAGTATAAATACAGTTAGTGCTATAAAAGCAAGGGTTACAGAAGCCCAAAAAGAAAATAAACCTCCACAATTACCAGCTAAGTCCACCGAAGTTGATGACTATGTGAAGGATGCTGTAAAGAGAAAAATGTAAATATAAACATGCACGACATGTTTAGTACGATACCTGTTTTTGTAGGTATACATGTTATCCTGGCATAGTTACAAAAATAATTAAGCAATTTCAGTAGATCAAGTTTAAGACATCTCTTACGTTCCATTGGCTTTTTATCTAAAGTAGATGATGGCAGGAGAGGTTTACTGGAACAATCACATATTGTTGCCATCGTGTACGATTATTAAGAGAATATTACAAGAATAAAGAAGATAAATTATACAATCCTGTATTCTTAGATGAAACTTGGATTTTCAGTCGAGGATCGCAAAAGAGAAAGTGGCATGATAAATCTAAGGAAAGCGTGAAGAAGAAGCCAATGGGTGAAAGGAAAATGGTTTGTTGTATTTTAGTTGTTACATTATACTTTCTAATAAAATAACTGTATTGTCTAGATTTATTGTTGTTCATGCAGGTAATCAAGATGAATTTATTTCCGATGCTTCACTTTTGTTTTCTACAGTCACAAAGTGCAGATCATCATAGAGATATGCGTGCGGAATTGTTTACAAAATGGTTTGAAAATAATTTAATTGCAAACTTAAAAGAACCATCTTTTAATTGTAATGGACAATGCTAGTTTTCATTCCAAACTTCTAGAACAAATTTCAAATAATTTATCTAAGAAGGAAGAAATATGTAATTTTCTATTAAAACACAACATAGCTTATTTAAAAAAGAATTACTACAATTAGTTGCAGATAATGCGATACCAAAGGTGTACGAAATAGAAGAAATAGAACACAAGTGTAGACACAGAATATTATGGTCCATATCACTGTCGATTTAATCAAATTGAACTGGTGTGGACAAACTGCAAAGAACACTACAATAAAAATATAGGAAGCCAATACAAAATATAACGATGACCATGTAAAAGAAATATGGATGGATCCTTGCAACGACCTGAAGGGAGTGTCTCATGATAAGAGAGGAGGGAAATTGAGAAACATTTTGAGGTTGTGCAACCATTCATTATATCTGTTAACGATTCCACTTCTGGTAGTGAATAATTTTTTTTAATTCCAATGTAACATAAATATTCTAATTTTTACAGAACACATTGATAGCTCTACAATAGGTGGACTGAATACATGTACTGATTTATGTAAATTGCTTTTCATTTAACTTGGAGCAATATTAAATCTATTTAAACTATGTGCTAAATTAAAATATTAAACATTTATAATTTCGTTGAACTTCGAACTACTGTATACACTTTCTTCTACAAAAATGAAATAATCACAAATGTATAGATATTTATGTTATTGTAAACTATCTACAAGAATTATGTCACAATTATGTTACAAAGCAATAATTATGCTTTTAAAAGAGTTGTTATAAATATTGAGAATAACAAACTAATTGCAACTTTTATCAATTTTTCCACCTGAAATGATTTAATTTATAATAAACAAAAAAAAAGCATTTATTTACTTACAAATATATAGGTTATGTATTATGATGGTATGTAATTACAATCAAACCATGTCCTAAATTATAACTATTCGCTGTCGCAGCAAAATATTTTTGACTCTTTATCAATAAAATAAGTGGAAATAATGGATAATTTTTCTAGTTTAAAATTTAAAAAACATTCAATAATTTTCAGCTTTCTTTGACATTTTATGGAAATTTATGTGGAAACTTTACTGATTTAATGAAGACTCACGTCGCCTACATCTTAGTTCGCGTAATTTTAAGAATGAGTCATACCCAACTTTATTTGAATCAAACTATAAGTATATTAACTAAAAAAAAATTTAATTTATTGTTTGAGAAATATGTATGTAACATTAAACAAAAAGGTGAACGAGCAGGAGCGAAAGTATCTCCATATAAATTAAAATTTTCATTTAACACGAACAAACGGATGACAGTATTTTTTTCTTTCTTCCCCAACAAATTACAAATTTCCAAATTTTATTTTATGTCTATTAGAAGATTTTGCACTAATAATGGATAAAAAATGTTGATCAGTATGTAAGTTAAAAAATGTTGAAATTGAAGTATTTGAAATGTGGAATCAAATATATCTGAGAAAGAAGATAGAAAAAACTTTTAACTTGTCGTTTATATGCAATGTGGCGTATCTGAACGCTATTGGACCAGCAGGAATACTTTCGATCAGACCTTAACTACCGGATGCTAAAATAGTGGGTATAACGGTTACATTCGTGTTCTCTAGATGGGTTTTTGTAGTAAGTTGGAAAATGCTAAATACAGAAACATATTCATTGTATTACAAAAAAAAAATGATAAAGTATAAAAATTATAACAAACAATATGGTATTTCTCGAAACAGTACCAGATGGTTAAAGATTAAAGTAAATATTTAATAGTCGCACAATACAGCAATGACTGGCAAAACTTTATAACGAGGTGTAATTATGATGAACATAATAAATACATTCTTAAACTCATTTACGTATACTTTATGAGATTTCGCACAGAACGCGGCTTGAAACTACAGACAACATCATTTATTTTGCATGAATACGTGTTCTGTACTCTGAACGTAAGACGTTAAAAGTTTGTCGCGTTTTCGACGACTTCCTCATTTCGTTGGCTTATCCGGGGAGTTTCACGAAAATCTGATGAGAAATTCTAAGGAAGTTCAAAAGTGCTGCATTTTGTATGATTACTATCAACAGTTAATAGTACGGAAAATTCGCGAAGCTTTTTTGTTTACATGACGGGAACCATTAATTATAATACCAAATAAGAAACCCCGCAAAATGAAATAGGTCAGAAAATAATGCAGTTTCCGGTTGTATACATTACTCTTGAAATATAATTAAGCATAATGTTTTTTAATACAACCGGTATCTCCCCTCAGTCTAACCGCCGGTGTAAGTTAAGCGTAGATATAACTACTTCAATTATGGAAAAGAAGAGGATGATCATCCATCAAAAATGTAGATTCACAAAGCAAACAGCTGCTGTCTTTAAAAATATAAGCACAATCGATATTGAGCTACAGTAACCTTAAATCGATTATTTATAAAGTTTTGAACATAATAAGAACAAAACGCTTGATAAAACATTACAACGTTCTTATTCTTGATAATGCTACAAACTAATTTAAACCAACTTTATCTACATATAACTTACTGTTAGTATACTTCATCAAAGCCACTGAGCGAGAATTTTCATGTAATTACCTGAAACAAGAGAATATAATAATTAGTCAATTAAATTACCCTCAACAGAATTAAACAAACATCAACACTTTTAAATAGAACCCTATAGCACCGAACTCTCAAACGTTTACTTTCAATGCTGTTGATTAACTTTTGAAAATGTAATTGCTAATTAATATTCATGGTTTCACTGATCTCTTTGTATAAACAAATTAGTGTTAGTCATCACGGAATTCTAATAATGATTTTAGTAGGAAAGCAATAACGCCGCGTCAATTAATATTCAATATAGTTTCAATTTAAAAGCAAAAGCCTTACCGTAGGGAAGAAGTGTATAGAGCTTTTTCAATATTATTAGAAAACATTTTTTGTAACACGTGATAAAAAAATATGTATACTTTATGTAAATTTCCAATCAATACGGATAATGAGAAATTAATTTATGCTTAATACATTAATTTTCTGTATACGGATATTTGTTCGGAAAGGCTTCACTAATATTTTTATACCCGTAAAATTAACCTGTCATAGCCATTGGGCAATTTTTGCTAATCAGTATAAATCGAGGCATCCTTGAATTGTTATGTTATATTGTAATCTTTGATTATACAGACAGGATATAAAGTAAGCCCCCCCCCCCCCAATATCTTGAAACATTGGAGACATCAAAATGAAATTGTGGGAACATAGAAAACGATAGCTTACGACTTTTTAGACAACGTCAACGTTCCAGACGGCGTTGCGACGCTAAGTGACGTCAGTTTGTTAAATTAAATGGGTGGAAATTAGGCTCATTCGAAAGGTATTTCAATGTAGCATACTGCACTACAATACGTTTGAATATTTTAATTTTTTTAGAAGTTATTGCCATTTGGATATAAACTATTTGTTTTAATTAAGAATAATACAATTATTGACTTAATTTATAACTTGTTTGACAAGTAATTGCTCAATGTAAACACCTTGCATCTCCTGACAATAACGCTTTCGCATCAATCCATTTCGCACATTTCTAAATGTTTCCAGTGGCACTCTAGCAAAGACATTCGATATCAAATATTTCCACAAGAAAAAATCGAGTAGGGTCAAATCGGGTGAACGGGATGGCCACTCGATTGGGCATCTGCGACCTATCCACCTGTTTAAAAAAACATGGGACAAATAATCCTGCACGAGTCGAAAATAGTAAGGAGGAGCGCCATCTTGTTGAAACCATTCCGCTCCAATACCTTCATAAAACTCTTTTGGATTGTGCTCCACTCCTAGTTGAAATGGTATAATTTCATTTTGCAACAATTGTAAATACAGCGGATCGTCCAAATATTGTTCAACAAAAAATCAACCAATAATATGGTCATCAAAAACGCCAGGCCATACATTTAGCTTTTGTAGATACTGCGTGGCTGTTTCCCGAATCCATAGTGGGTTGGTACCACTCCAATATCGCTTTTTTTTATTTACATCCCCGTTTAATAAAAAGGTACTTTCATCACTGAAGCACAAGAAATTCAAGAATCAAGATATAGCAATTCGGTAATTCTTTCTGCGAATTCATTTCTTCGATCAATATCTTCATTTAGTTCATGAACCAATTTCGATTTGTAACGGTAGTACTTACCTGCTTAAGGATTTTGTTAACTGTTTTCTTACAAACTTATTGGTTTTCAGCGATAACGCGAATTGTCAAATTAGAATTTTCAACAATTCCAGTTAAAATGCCAATTTCTTTATTCTCAGAAATTGCGGGCCTGTCTGAGCAGTGCTCATATTTAACTGATCCAGTTATCAATAACAAGATTTTCTGGGTTTGTCTCGTTGTAAATACGTTCTGTTGCATGGTAATTTTTAATACTTTCAAAGAATAAAGAGATTAATTGTATTTTCTCTTCCAGAATTACATTATTTTATAATTCATAATTATTGTTACATTAAAAAACAAAGTAAGTTTGACAATAAACAAATTCGTTTTACAATTGATTGTAAAACCTTCTTTCTAAAAGTTTTGTAAAGCAAAGAAATAAAAATTCTAGAATAATTTAAAAATATTGTAAAGAAGTACTACATTCTATTCTATTTAAAAATAATGCAGCGTCACTTAGCGTCGCAGCGCCACCTGGAATGTTGACCTTGTCAAAATAGCTTATAAAAGTTGTAACCCTACTGTTTACTATATTCCCAAAATATCATTTTGATATATCCAATGGTTTAAGAAATGGAGGGGGAGGGGGAAGCTTACTTTACATCCTCTGTATATACAAAGTGGATAGTGCGTTGCATTGTGAGCATTTTTTCTAGAGAAAATATTACTAATATACAGGGTGTCCCGGAATTCACCGACAAACTTCACAGTGAGTTCCCAGGACCAAATTAAGACATCTTTTCCTCTTTAAATTTTATGCTAAAATGCACCCCTAAAAAGTTATACGCTCTCAAAGTTCAATTTAAAAGGTAGAAAAATCACTTTATCTCCGTAAATTATGAAAATTTTTTATTGATTCTTATACAGGTGATCTGTTTTATACAAGTCAAAATTTGATAGAAATTTAAAAAAAAAAATAATTTTTGCAAAATGAATTAAAATTTTTCTGCGTTATTTTGTAATATATTTAAAATAAATGAATTTTGTCTCTTCAATTTTTCTTCTAAAAGCGACGGTTCTTGAGAAAATTTTAAAAATGTACGCGCAAAATTATTGACGAAATAAAATAAACATATAAAACTGCTAAGAATATTGATCCAACACAAAAAAACTAAGTGGATGGTGCATAAAAATCAACGACTAAGTTAAAAATATGAAGAAACACGAAATAAAACGTAAGAGTTTGAAGATAAATTTAAATGTAACATCAAACCAAAAATTATTAGGTTCTTAAAACATTAAGAAACGCAAAAAGTATTAGGAGTGAAATTAATAGAGACGTAACCTAAACAAAAAGAAAACGCGAAGAATAATACTGCTAACATTTGTAAGGAAGAGAAAATACCAGCTTGATAGTGGCAGATTATTTCGCCACTATAAAATACGTGAACAGAAAGGAAATAATAAAAGATAATAGTAGCGTGTCTGCTTATTTATGCATTAATTTTGTGTTAAAAATTCTTACAATTTTAAAAACAATAGCAGTTGCCCGATACAATTTAAAGACAAGTACCTACAATTACTCTACAAAATTATTACGCTATGCATTTAAAACCATAATTAACTTTGTAATAATTACACATTCATCATTAATTTTCTATCTGAAAAAGTGTGGTTTTATAACACAATGTATTTAAAAATAAACATATGTTTTTGATGTAATTAATCATTTTTTGTATGTGCTAATTTGATGAATTGATTTCGTTTGTTTTAATATGCAAAATCTGGTATTAATTTGCATTATTTAGCAATTGAAATGAAGCTGCAAAGGTAAATGAGTTTTGAAATTACATATTGCTTGGAATAGATAAATATCTTATTGCAATGAAAGGTATTTAAAAATTCGTGGAAATTCATAAAAATGAATCAATATAGAGCTTGCGAGGTTTTTAACATTTTAACATACAAAATATTTCTACAGATCTGATATACTAGTATATCATAACAACTCTTCTTAATTTTCAGAGCATCTAATTGTTGTACGCAGCTCATAATGAGGCGAATAAAAAACTCAGCAACCTTGCCCATACCTTTATATTAGGTATATTTATTAAATAAAAACTTAGCATCTACATGTTTCCACAAAAGTTTTAAGTACTAGCAACGAAGAAGGTATCATCAATTTTCGGCCTGATTTTGTCTTTTTTCCCGCTCCCAAACGTCCAGGTCGAGTAGAACATGCGCGTTCTTTTTTGGAAACAATCCAAAACTAATTTTAGATCCCATTATCACAGAAGATGAGACAGGGGTTCTGATGTATGATCCTCTATCTAAAATGGAATCTCCTCCTAGATTGACAAAGTCGTTCAAAGATTATTTTACTCATTGGCCGCAATACAGTTGTTAATATATTAAGCGTCTTTGTTGCAATACTTGTACAAAAATAAAAAAAATAATAATTTGAAAATAAAGTGTTCTATTATTATTATTATTATTGAAGGATAATGCGCCCGTCTATACTTGCGCGCAGGCGGTTTTCAAGAATTAGAAAATCTACCCAAAGTGCGGACATGGCTCCTACTTTCTAATTTTAAAAAAAGACCTTAGAGATGTCGGTTTAATGAGGATGGAAAGTTGAAAGCACGTAGGAAAAACTTTTAATTATCTTTACATTAATGATCGTTTTCATAAATATATTATAATTGCGATGAGAGATTATATTTTACAGTTCATTTTTTATATCAGGCCGAGAATATATAGCGTCTACCTGGTATGATAACGATAAACTTAAAATTAAAACTTCACTCAGTTAGCTCGGTAGATGACATATCAGAAAAAAAGGATATCATCTGCACCATATTTATGACCATTCTGCCAAGTCGTATCAAACGTCAGTCGTTCGTTAATTTCTTTTTATTTATTAAAGTGCGTTGTATTTTAACAAAATAATATATAAATTTTAGTTTTGATTAATCGCCTTTAAATATGGTTATATTATTTATATAAAACAAAAAATATGCTATTTGATTTAAATATATGTAATAATATTTTTTGCACTTCCGAGACTAAAGTACGAACTTTAGACCCTTATAACAAGGACTAAAGTGTCTCTTTTAGTCCCTAGGGATATAAAGTGACGTTTCAAATCGCTAGGAACCTAGGTTTGTGTTTTTGACAAAAATAAAGCAATATTTCAACCTAAATCTTTGATTGAATTAAGACTATAAGTGATATTTATATTAGTACAATTAATGAAACTAAATGCACGATTATTTGCACTTGATGATAAGAGAATATTAGAGGAAATAGAAGAGATGCCATGTTCTTTAGGTGTCATTCATTACGATTAGTTTCAAAACTTAAAATGACACTGGATTGAAAAATTTTCCTGACACCGTTGCTATGGCGTTATCTACCGCGTAATACAAAAAGCAACATGTTCATGTAACAAACTCGTCAAAATGATTAATCGTATTATTGTTTAAATTTATATTACTGGGAAGTGGAAAACTAGCGTATATACCGCAGAACTAAAGTGACATTTTATCCCTTAAGTGATTATTGGCCCTCGGGCTCTACGAACCCTCTGGCAATAAACTTCAATTGCGGAATAATAACGCTCACTTTAGTCTCTTGCTATACTATTTGAAGATTGTTAATTTTAATAAAGCCAAGTTTTCTGAAAATCTGATTTTAAATTTCCTGTTGGCAAGGCCAATATAACAAGCGTTGCATTCGTCACTTCTTAACTGGTAAATATCAGATTTTATCAGTGTTACCTTCAGTGTGAACAAGCTGTTTTGACAGAAAAAGAAAATTGTTTGAAAACGTTTTGAAACACAAAGAACTGAACCAAAAAAACTAGGGGAATCGTGAAATTTTCAACTGACTGACTGAATAGGGTCAACGAGTAATAGAATTGTGAATAGATTCGTTGAACATGGTGTTTATATGAATCTTATCGGATAATTTTAAGAAGCTGGTCGATTATTCTTACAATTCCAAAGATGGCATTAAGATCTTTATCAAAGTTTTATTCAATAAGAGGTAAGTTGACCAAAACCGAAACATTGAGAAGTACGATGGAAGAAAATGGAATGATCAGTAGTAGCAGGTTTTCTAAAAATAGGTAATGCCAGAGGATTATCTAAACGAGCGAACTGCGCATCAAATAACCCAAGAAATATTTTGCCTTTCTTTACTATTGTAAACTTGAAAGTAGAGTGCAAATCATTAAGAAAAGAGAAACATTTGTCTAAATCATACTCAATACCACTGAAAACGACTAGATTATCATCCACATAACGTCTGTAAAACACAATATAGTGTTGAATAAGAGCTCTACTGTATAATTAAAATACTGATCCTTCAAGTTTGTAAGTATGTATTTTTTTAATTAAAACGTTTGGGTAACAATTATACATATCATCTTCAGAATGGTAATAGTTTTTTTTTTTTATTAATTAGTTACGATGAAGCGTAAAAACGTAATTTGCATTAAAAAAACCTATTACCATTTGCTGAAGACGATAACTCCATTGAACAGGTTGTTCATTACTAATGAAGTGAGGCATAACGGAGAAAGATTAGTACCAATAAGAAAATCCGCCTTTTCAATAAATAAACAAATATCTGATGAATCTAAAAAAAGTAAAATGTTTTTGATGGCATTCAATTACTATTCGAAAGAAACGGACTCGTTCACGATATCAGAGCAGACAAAATGATATTCAGTTTTGACCTTAAAGTTGACAAGTTCTTTAGTTAAATTTTCGTTGATGGAAAAAGAAAATTAAAATTGTAATATATTAAGAAAAGTATCGTTCAACCAAATAGGTATATTAGAGGTGTTAGTAAAAAACACTTATAGGACGTACTAAAACATGTTTCAGTATTTTAGCCAAAGTGTATAAGCGATAAAAGAGAGAAATGATTAATATGAAGTTGTAAGAAAATATAGTAATCGTCAAAATAATTAGTCCCAAAATCTAGAGCGCTGAGGAACTGCTCACGCAAGTTGCACTTATTGTAGTTGGCATTATGGTTCATCCAACTACAATAACAGTTTTTCAATAGAACAATATTTCCAATTCCAATTTGAATTCAAATGGGACAACCCTTAAATGTTGCAGAAAAACATTCTAAGCTTACTGTATGCAGATTTGTTGAGAAACGTATGGTTTTTGGAAGAAGGTCACAATCACGTCAACGTTTGAACGTCCTGATCTTATTACAGAGAAACCGTTCCACAATGAAGGAGTAACTATTTGGGTCATAATGAACCTTACTTGTTAAGGATGTGAATGAGAAACCAAAATAACTTTTGTCGGATGCGAAATTTTCCAATTCGTAAGCAATAATTTCAACAGTCATACAACCGAACATTCGACAGAATTTCTCCGTGAACATTTTGATTAGAAAATAATTTGTCGGCAAACGGATTTCGAGTATCATCCTCATTTACTGAATTTAAAACCTGATGCCTACATTTGAGGTATGATGAAGGATTAAATGTTTCACTCAACAAATCCGCCAGGGAATATTAAAGAACTACTACAATGAATAATAATTCTTTTAGTGTTTGCCGCAATCACTCTTTATAAATACATTTAATTATTTTCAGTATCGTTTTGAACATATGCATTATACAAATTAATAAATAAATATGGTTTTTTACATTCGGTACTGTTTGCTTTGATTAATACTGTTAATGACATGCGTGAAACGTGGGATCAAGAGTAACAGGATCTATATTTGTTAATACGATCTAAGTTAATCGAAACGATCGAATCTGCTATAGGATGTATCCTATATAAGTTACAAGACGTGTAGATTGTATCAGGAACGCTAACTGTCATGTCCATGTAACAATAGAAGTACTCATTTTATCTTGTTGTGTACACCGTTTTCTGACTATTTGAAGCACCGGGAATTTGTATGCTCATAATCAATATTGAAGATCGATCGAATTATACAAAAATAGACAAAACAAATTAGTTCTACAACAAATACCACACTTGCAGAGATCTGTTACTATTATAAACTGTAGGCATACTTATAAAAGTTGTTCCAATAACAGACTATTCAACAGAATAAGACTTGCACAAATTAAAAGTTTCAGATGTCTTAACCATCATCTAGGTTTAATCTGATGGCACATAGACCGATGTAGTTAAGCAAATAAATTCTCACTGATTTTCATCCAAAGTTTCTTAAAGATTCGATACGATGATGTATGTGATCACGTATGAGCTAATAATAAATTGTCTTGTATTTTGGTTAGTTTACAAACCAAAATACAAGACAATTTAGTAATTCATACGTGATCATATACATCATCGTACTCCAATGTCTTGAAAACGACAAACCTCCCAAGATCAGTTGGATTTAAATTTGTTTTTGATTGAGGCGTTTTTCATTGTTAGCCTTCGTCCGTTAAAAGATAATCTGATTTGCCATTTCCAAGGAGGTTTAATAATAATTTATTTACTAAAATAAAGTTTAGATTACATAGTTGGCTTTCCAACACGTTCAGCTAACCGTTATAGTAGGCTTATTCATTGTGTTTCGATATTTTATCAACTTGTTTTTGACACTTGAAATATTTTTTTTAAATCTTTCACTATTACTGACGACGGTAACTGAACTTGTATAATTTATCTTCAAATACACGATTTAAACCTCAAAAAAGGTAGACACCTTATTTTTTTCTGTTATTCTCTTCTATATTAATGAATTAGAAATCATATTCCACGTTTTCTCGTTTTTTTTTAAAGCAGTCAAAATATAGATTCTATAACGTTATGTTAACGAACCATAGTATATTAAAGTACGTAATCAAAGAGAGATCTCATAAAAATATTCTTAACAACTTACGCAACGTAGTTCCCTTTTAACAAATCACGTGAACGGTGTAATTTATTAATACGTATAATTTGATTAACATTGAAGTGTTGTTGATTATAATGTATTTCAATCATAATGTAGTAGGTGTTACAATACACTATAAAACAATAATTATATCCCATAATTCCATGTATAATAATAATTATGTTTCATCGATTGGAACAAAATCCTAATTATATTACTTCACCATATTCAAAAACTGCATCCTACTAAATAACTAAAACTCTACATGTTTAATTTTAAACACATTTAAATACTCAAACACATACTCAATAAAGTAAGTTGATATGTACAGAAACAATTCACGATGATACTAAAAACTAATTTAGATATTTACAAATTAAGTGGTGGATTGGCTTGCCCACTTTCATTTGCACCGAACTCTGCCTAGTTGTATAAGTTAACCACAGTTTATAGCAAATATAAATCTCATATTGTTTAATAATTGATATGCAAACAAATTCTAAAATAATATGAATAGGGCATTAATAAATCAAATAATCACAGAACTTTCACTTGTTCGCCTACATCACAAAATAGGCATTACCTAGTGGTAGAAAACAAACCATTAATAAGTAATTAATGTTATAAGATGCAAACTCACACACTTGAGCATGTGAGTGAATCATTTCGAGGTAAACGTAGTCATGGGCACGACAGAGAATATTCATTAATTCGAGGAAAATAGCAATACCAACAAAACAAACATTTACCGTAGTAGGTTGTTGCACTATTCCAAAATGCACATAATTAAGATGAGGTGACACATAAATAACAAGCGTGACATTCTAATGCTTTGCAACTGTAAAGTTCATCTAAGTCATTTGTAGGTAATGAATAATATGGTTCGCAATTTCACTCCAAACATTAACATAACTAATTATTAAACCATTGGCTAACTTTGTAACGTTATTCTTTGGATCAATTACACTAAGGTTAAATAAATTTATTTTACAATGCATAATCAGAAACGTAATGAAATTGTTGACATGCAATTACCAGGCGCAAGAATTTAATAAGACACGAAATTGAAGATGAGCACCTGTCTTAACCTACATCTGGAAATACAACCTCCTAATGCAAGATTTAACACGAAAAATTAGAGACAGGTGGATTTAGTAGGTGGTGTATTTATACAGAAACAAAATTTATTCATGAACGTATAAAAAAAATTTAATATATGAAAAATATAATTTAAAAAATAGCTGGCAAAAGATTCCTATACAAAATTAGAATACGATGCAGCAAGAATTAACTAAATTTAAACATTAAGTGCGTCAAGAATAAAAATAAAATGAAATCAATTTGTCTTCATATCTTTTTATTTTAATACATCGGCGTGGAAGATTAATAAAGGCACGCCTACAAAAAAAGTGTTATCAATTTATATATGCGTTACCGAAACGTCGACTTAAATTAAACTAAAGTTTTAAGTCGTGTAAAATGAAACAGATTTAATTTTAAATTAATTCCTTATACAGGACATTTCCTTTTACAACTTAACAAGCTTCATAAACGCGTATTAAAGATGTCGATTAAATAAGATACTGGTTAGAGTTTGACTAATTTCGTAATTAACGACAATGTGAAAAGTTGAAAAAAAGTAGATTATTCACACCATATAAAGTAGTAAATGATAAACAAAATTAAACTGAGTATTCCCTCACATTATACGGCGCGATCAAAAATACCCAACACAGCCGCTTTTATGAAACATGACGATAGTAACCGCAGCATATGTGGCAGTGCGCCCATACTAAATATAACCTCAAAATTGATGTTCGACTTATAATGTTTAGGAGCGCCCAAATTATTCAAAATTACGAAAAGAACACAAAGCAAATCGAAACATGATTTACTTTATTTTAAAAATTGTTACAAACAATTAACAATTATGGCTAACACTACAATTATGATATGTTTAGGATTGGCGTACTATCATATGTGTTGCGGCAAATGGTTATTAACGCATGTTTCATAAGAGCGGAGCCCCCTTTCTTTCCACTCATAAACAGTAAACGTCAAATGTCAACTTTGAGGTTATATTTAGTATCGGCCCACTATCACAGCTGTTGCAGCAAATGGTGACTAACATCATGTTTCGAAAGAGCGGCTGTATCAATGATTATTGACACCTTTGTATAATATTATACAGAGTGAACCAAAGGTCTGGAAACGCCCAATATCTCTTAAATTGCTAGTCCGAATTGAACAATGATAAGCCTATTTTGGGATACGGAGATTCCACATTTAACATTTGCAATGTTGCCAAATTTGCCGTTTCTCTGATATTATTAGTCATTTTGTTTTTTAAATACATCAATCACCCTGTGAATATGAATACATTATTGGAATCTCCTCTTCAATACGAGTTCAACCATATGTAACACTTAAGATTTTTAGAAGGTCTTAAATACATAAAACTGTGCAAAATATGTAGATTTGAAGAAATTTTAATGTTTAAATATAGAATGATGTGATTTTGATATTTGTTCACATTATTAAATAAAGCTGACAGTAGTTTGATGTGTTTTGAAAAGTTCTGCAAAGTAAATTGTTTCTCTAAAATGGTTGTTAATGAAAAAGAACGAATTATTATAATAATAATAATAACAATAATAATGTATTTCATGCTTTGCAAATATTAAATGAAATTGCTTACACATGTCAGATGAGGATACATACAATTAAAAATATCGTGTTTAAATTTCGCTTACATTGCTCACTAAAAATTCATTGATCGTATAAAATGCGAAATTCTAATGATGAAAGGGTACGGCGACAGAAAAAGATCTTATAGTGAAGTAGCAAACTTGTTCAACGATACTTTCCCAAACCGTTCTCCTATCCATAAGGCGACGGTACAAAAAACAGTAAAGCGCTTTGAGGACTCTGGAGGAGTAAAAGATAAAACCGATCAGGTAGATCGAAGCAGTTATAAATGACAACGAAACTTTAGATATAATGCAGAGTTTCGTTGAAGATCCTTATACATCCTCACACAGGGTTGCACAATTACATTATATAGGTCATTCTCCAGTCTTACGTGTATTACATAAGAATACATTTCAACCATACAAAATTTATTTATTGCAAGAATTAAGTGAAGATGACTTCGACCGTAGATTAGAGTTTACTGAGGTAATGATGGATAAAATTGGAAGTGACGGAAATTTCATTAACAACACATGCTTTTCCGACGAAGCAACCTTTACACTGTGTGGGAGTGTAAATCGGTATAATTTAAGGTACTGGAGTGACGTAAATTCACATTGGATGCGTGAAAAACATACTCAAAGACCACAAAAATTAAATGTATGGTCAGGTATAGTGGGTACCCTGTTAATTGAGCCGTTCTTTATCGAAGGAAATTTAACGTCAGATAAGTACGAAATGCTATTTAGAAATGAAATTGTACCTACACCAAGAAACTTGTTTGGAGCCAATTTTAATCAGATATAGTTTCAGCAAGATGGAGCTCCAACTCATTTTGGTGTTCGGCGTTATTTAGAAGAGATATTTCCCGAACAATGGATTGGTAGACGAGGTAAGTATTGAATGGCCTCCACGTTCATCAGATTTCAATCCTAAAGATTATTGTTATTGGGGGTACTTGAAAAATTCAGTTTACAAAACTAAACCAGCAAGTCTTGCAGAGTTAAGGCAACGAATTATCGATGAATCTCGATTAATTTCTAGACAACCATAGAATGTGGAAGACGCATTCTACCATCGATTAGGGTACTGTCAACTCACAAATGGAGCACATTTTGAACACTTGATTAAGCGATCATTATGTTAAAAATGTTGTAATCTTTCAATTTCTCAATCATATTGAACTCGTATTGAAGAGGAAATTCCAATAATGACTGCATATACAGGGTGATGTATTTAAAAAACCAAAGTGACTAATAATATCAGAGAAACGGCAAATCTGGAATCTTCGTATCCCAAAATAGGCTTATCCCAAATTTTATACAATTCGGAAGAACAATTTACGAGATAATTGGGCGTTTCCAGACTTTTAGTCCACTCTGTATATTTGTATATATTAAAAGATTTAAAACAAAATAGCAGGCTTACAGTGAAAATTCCAGTCACTTATACTTTTCCAATATAAATGCTGCATTTTTTAATTAACAGCCATTATAAAGGAATTTTTTTTTTTTGATAAATCAAATGTCAACAAAACAAATTCATACATTTTATTAATAAAAAAATTATGGGTTGCAATGATAGAAAGTGCAATTATAATCATTATGATTGCCCAATGACAAAAATGAGGATACTTGTGTTGAAACTTGCACAGAGTTAGGTGGACTAGAAAGAATAGTTTCATAAACAATTGATGAGATGGAAATGACGTTCTTCGGTCATTTGAAGATAAGGTTTGATCAAGGACCCTGAATTGTGCTCCGTAATTGTGTATCAATTCTTCGTCACCCATTCCACATCTTGTTAATTGAGTTCCTGCTGTTGATCGAGCAGAATGATTCGTTATTTTCAGCTTTCTTACATCGAGATTTGCCCTTTTGGATTCAATTTCAGCTATCTCGTTAATCTTAACTGCCAAGTTTTTGCACCAGCCAACACTTTGTTGGTCTTTCCAGGCTGGGTTCTCTATAAAAAAAACCTCTTTCAAAGGTAATATGTATTGGTCGGTTTTTCTGAACGTCTATAACAAAAAAAAAGTAAGTAGAAGATTTTAATTTATGAAGTACAAAGTAGTACCTGACGGGACATATGTCAAAGGTGTTCAAATTCGGAATTAGAAACTCCGTGCCTGTTACATGGCTACTCCTCGTTGACCAAAATTATTTATTTCCTCTTTAAAAACGTCAATAAACAATTAACACCTTCATCTCACAATTTGATAATTTTTTAATACACCGTTTCGCACCTCTTGCAAATCTTCTTATTTAAATTTGATGTCTGCATATTTTGACTCGATTAAATTCTTTATAAAACATTTCCTGGAGCAGAAGTACCCCACATTATCTTAAATACTAGGTACTTCTTTACCATTACATTTTGTAATATTGAATGCATAATTATTAAGGATTTCATTATGTTCGACAGACGTAGTGATTTCTAATAAAACGTATGCCTTTAAGTTGCAAAATGCTCAAATCATTTGTTTCCTTAAAAAATTTCCAAACCGTTGCTTGGCGTTCTTGCTACTTACACAAGCTGCGAGAGAATAATACTCTGGAGGAACAAGAAACCGATATCCATCCTTCATACGGTGTCAGCAAGTGTTGGCAATCTGAAGACCAGCCTGGAGTATATCAAACCGATAGATCAGGTTAACAATACATTAATGTACACGCAGGAGGTGCTTACGGATTTGTGAATATTGGGTTGTTAATATTTAAATCCAAAAGCAAATCAAGAGATTACCATGAGGATATGAACCACTATAATTTCATGCAGTAGGTAGAAAAACAATTAATTCCAAATTTACTTTGCATTTTGTAATAACATATTACGCAGTTTTTAAAATGATTTATTTTGTAATAACATACATAATTTTTTAATTTCTTATTTTGTAATAACATGTTATGCATTTTTTTATATACATACTTAATTTGTAATATAACGTTTATTAAATTTAATCGTTTAATTTGTAATGGATAATTCTTTTGTCATCAATAACGTCTCTATTAATTCTATCTAGTTATTAGACAAGTAACATTTAGTTGACCAGAAAGTGCGGTTCAAGGACCAATTTTCAAATATTTAAATTTACCGAAATACTTCTTAACCTGAATGTACTCTAAAAAAGACGACAGCCCTAGCTCCGCCCTCTCAGTTATCATGTTTGCTTCGATCAACTATACGTGAAAATTTTCCCTGACAATTACAGGGAATATTTCCCTCATGTATAATTTACTCCTATACAGCAATGCAATTTTGTTAGGATTTCAGCGATAATCCCATTGAACGTTTGAATTTCAGAGGTAATTCAACTGCAATGACGTCATACCCAACTACCATAGTAACAGAGGTATTCTTGTCATGAATAAGAAGCATTTGTCAAACACTGACAGCCACGTTAAAAAATCTACGCTAAGTTTATTGTAAAAATGAAACGATTTCGTAAAATTTCGTGAGAAATCATTGATAACAATATTGAAAAGTGTTCCGATGAATACAGTGAAAAATCAGGCATTTATTTGGACGCAAGTATTGTTCGTTTTCTAAATTTTGTTACATGCATAGTAATTAAAAAGTTTTGTCGTTTTCTTATATATATATATATATATATATATATATATATATATATATATATATATATATATATATATATTCTGGAAATATTCTACCGAATACCACGCGTGCATCAAAATTAATCAGAAAATATAACGACAGGAGATTTCCGATCGGAAATCTAAATTTAATTTCGAAATAATGTACTTTGATAGATCATAAACTACTGAGAAATGTTTAAGAGTTCTGTCAGGAAGACGTCAGTTGGTTACCACGTTATATCTTCCTAGAAATTTCGATACAGTTAGTAATAATAGGGAATTCGCCAAAAATTACACATATCCTAAGCCTTTTGACACTTGTTTTGATCATTTCCAATAAGGCACTGCAACAAAACTGTCACCTAAAACACTAATGAGGAACCTGGATTGCAATTAACCCGTATTTGATTGAATTTTTTATCAACAATTTTAGAATTCTGTAAATCGTTGTAATGTATGGTTAATAAGGAAACCGAATGAAAAAAAAACTTATTATTATTGGAATTAAGCAAGAATAAGAAATGTTAGGTTTCTGGCCAGGAGCATACTGGATTTTTAATATTTTACTTAATTCTTCTCTGCCTTCGTTTGAAAAGTTTAAGCATTGTAGTTTTATAACGCTTCCAAGAGTTTGCATTAAATCAGAAGAAAAACGTAAAAACATAGGATGTATAAAATTGTAATGTATTAGGAAACTAAACAGTGTTTTTCAAAAAAAAAAACATTCTTTAGAACAACATTATTTGCAATTACAAAGCATACTAATTAACTTACAAAGGTGCACATTGTCAGTGTTGATGTTATTAAGTTAGCCATTTTTCAGTTCACCTGTTTTATGTTAACTTAATTAGTTTATATTACACCTAAATTTTAAAACGATCGATGATCGCTTGATAATAAACAGTTTCTGAATTCTTATAATGAAATTTTGTACAAAACGTATGTGAGAACTAAGCAGTTCAACACTAATATAATATATTTTATTTCCATTATAATACAATTACTTAATTAATAAAGAATCATTATAATGAGAAGCGAGTTTAGGGTATTTATTTCCTTTTTGATAACAAAAAACGGTACACCACTTAACCCTCTGTTTCATACTAATAATTGTATAAAAGAATAGTTTTGGAATTCAAGAATTATCAAAATTGAAAAATTATCTCTCTAAAACGTAAAATTACTAAAACTGAAAATTACAATAGTTTTTGTCCCCCAGTATAAAAGACATGATATTACGTAATAAGCTAAGTTCTAAGATACTGGATGTGATTTAGGTGTAATCATTTTTCTTAGTTTGGGTAAAAGCTTTCAAACTGTTTCTATTATGGGAAGCTACTTATTGGGCGAAGGTTAGTTTGCCTTAAACTCATCGTAGTAAAGCTCGCCAAAGGAAAACAGATATTAAACAAAAGAATCAATAAGATTTAGAGGATAACTTAACAAAAATATGTTACCACATAATTAGTACTAATACTACTAAGAAATCTGATTTAAACAGTACCACGACAATTTTATGAAACTAGGTTCAGGGGTAGTTTACATGGTTCCTATATTGCAAGT
Organism: Vesta saturnalis; assembly: GCA_036346205.1. NCBI lineage: Eukaryota > Metazoa > Arthropoda > Insecta > Coleoptera > Lampyridae > Vesta > Vesta saturnalis. Next base: position 1,556,644 of record JARFJB010000595.1, on the reverse strand, counting down.
ATACACAAACATACGTTCAAACTTTACTACTTTTCACAGTGTAAACCTTAAATGCATTCCTTCAAGAATGTGTTGCAATTCAGCATTAACATACAATGCATACCTCACGTGGTTTATTTATTTCAGAGTAAAACTTCATTTCTTTCAGTTTTACATATTACCTATTAACGTAGCCTATAATCTTATAAATTAAATAACCAGAAATTGTGTAAAATCAAATAACGCGAAATACAAAAAAAAAAGATAATTATACCGGGATCTTATTGACCTAAAATAATAAAATCATCCGACAGTGCGGATAATGCACTAAGTACATTCATGCATATGAAACAGTTTCAGAAGCAATCACTAAACGCGGTAGCAAAGCCACACTCTTCCTTAAGAGCAAATATCGCGTGGTGGATAAGATTCAATTAAGGCGAGACTAATTGGGCCGTGGTGGTTGCCGCAGCTTGCAGAAATAATTTGAATATAAGCAACATTTAATGTGAAGATATTTGCTTTTGTAATAAAGCGACTCTTTAGAAAAGCGGCAGCACGCAGTAGAAGTGAACGTAGAGGAGTTGGGGAAAACAGCTTGAAATTTATATGACGATTATGGTTTTGGGTTCTCGCCTATATTGCACCCTGGCCCGACAGTTCATATTCATAAACATTGCTGCTTATATTAACTTAATTATAGGAGTTCGGTGGCGGTGGGTCGTTCCGTATTACACTTGGGTCTTACGGCGCATCACTAGATAACGCCAAGCTTTGAACAAGTGTCATCTTTCTGCATTACTTCATTACCTCTGAAGTATTAGTAATTCTGTTTACAAAAGTATATCTACAAACGTGCTTGTGTCACATTAAATAAAAATTGTTCCATCGGTGCATTCCATTTGTGCACTTTCTCTGTATACGAAACAAATGTACAGCGCTTACACCACGTATTGAAATTAATATGTGCAATTTAAACGTGAACAATCGCATATAAGCAAAGAGGCAAAAAAACAAGCTGAATTAGACGAATAAATTATGGCTGCATTTATGAAAACTTGCAAAATTAAAATAGAAAAAAACCGATCTGAATTTAGCAATAACAGACCTGCGTATTCCATATGAAGTTAGCAATAAAGTTTCAGTAATACATATGCATAACAGAAATACATTTATGCGCTTATTTACTTTTTCCGCACACGAATTATAAGAAACACTAATAAGAAAAATTATTGACATTATCCTCTATTTGTTTGAAGTAACCTTCTCAAGTTAGTCATTAGCGACCCCAAAATTAAAAAGTTAAATTATTTACATGAATGCCACATATATTAGGCTATAAATAGAAACAATAAAATTTCGTTAGGTACGGCATAGTTCTGTGCGAGCACTCATACCGAACGGTCGTTCAATAGAGCATTGTTCAGAATACTGTATTCTTACTGTACGTTGTAGATTTCATGTGCTGCTCCGAGCCTAAAAAAAAGAACATATGTCCGAGACGTGTAAAACAATTACTAACACATTTTACAGGGTCTTCCAGGTAAGTCAAAGATTCGTGCAGTTTTCACTGCATGAAGGCGAAGCAACGCCCACATTTCGTCTCAACGGACAACACGCACACTTAACCAGATGCCGAACGCAGTAGAGATCCTTAAGGGAGAACTCGAACACCTAAAAAGAGAAAGTGCAAAACAGGACGACATAATTCAGAAGTTGATGAATGAAGTAGTTAGTCTGAAGAACCAGCTGGCTGCATTTCTAAAGGCTCAACTAGGGCCCTCAGCAAATGAAACCGCTTCAGACAATGACAAATAAACCTAGGAAGGAGAGGGAACCCGCGGATAACCACGAGGACTCCCCGAAAAATAACAAGAAACGGGTAAAGAAGACAACGGACACGTCCACCGCTATAACCATCGCGGAAAAGAAAAACGTACAAGTCGACGCCGAAGATGACATGGAAGTTGCAGCTTCCCAATCCACAATTGAAGACACCTTCACGGAAGAGGACGGATTCAACAAGTTTCCAAGAAAGGGAACAAAAGACGACGAATGGACGCAGAAGAGCGCGACGCTGGAATGCCGGCAATCCGCAAGGAAAGGATCCCGCCTCTAATCCTCCACCGACAGGAGGATTACATAAAGGCTAGCCAGGCCCTCGCAACGGAAGGTATTACACCGAAATCTACGAGACCCCCAAAGACGGCGTAAATCTGATGCTAAGCAGCGCCGAAGACTACAAGAAGTCAACCACAATCCTGGATAACATCGGGATCCACTGTAACGTTTACATGTTAGAGGAAGCGAAACCACTTAAAGTGGTAACAAAAGGAATACCACAAGGAGAAGAAATGCTCGACACCGTCAAGGAGGACTTACAAGCAATGGGTTACGATGTCCAGAAGGTCAGTCGAATGTTCACAGGGCTCGAACACCGATAAACGGCCATGGTCCTTGGCCACCTCCAACGAAGTGAACAAGCTAAAGAAATCTTCAGGATAACCAACGTGTGATACGTTAGGGTGCGAGTGGAGACACCGCACAAGAAACACGGCATGGGTCAGTGTCACCAACGTCAACGTTATGGACACACCAGCAGCGGCTGCCATGCCCCTCCACGATGCGTGAAGAGTACAGGAGCATATCATACGAACGACTGCTTGAAAACACAGGAAATGGGAGACCTGAAGTGCTGTAATTGCACAGGAGTGCATACAGCGAATGACTGTGGATGCCCCGCCCACCCGAAAGTCACCAAGAATGTGACATCAAAGAGACCTGCGATCAACAGACAACCGACAAGAATGGTCGAGCAGAGCATCAGGTACTCGCAAATCGCGGCGGGTAACAGAAAACCGGAGCCAGCAGCAACGCAAGAAGAAGAAGACTTTGTGCTCGCGATGAAAATCGTGAGAGCCATCCGGACAGGAAGAAACATCGATGGATCAACGTCCATAGGAATATGGAACGCGAACGCCTTCTTACAAAGAGGGAGGAGCTAGAAGAGTTCGTTCACCGGCATAACCTAGATATGGTGCTGGTCACGGAAACTCATCTAAGGCCTTGGTATAAGCCGAAGATAAGGAAATACCGTTTGCACCGCAACGACAGGCTCGCCGGAAGAGGAGGGGGCATAGCAATATTCGTTAAAAACTCCATAGAACATTACGAAATGCCGACACTGGATACGCGTGGCCACCAGCTCCGCAGGACAAGTCAATATAATGGCTGCACATAACCCACCTAGGCCCGTGCTCGACCCAAGAACTGGACGCACTCCTGCACGACAACATCCCCACGATAATCGCAGGAGATCTCAACGCGAAACACCCGGACTGGAATAGTAGGAACACAAACCGGAACGGATGGGGCCTGGTACCATACGCCGCAACGAGGGAGATAATCGTCGAAGGGCCTCAAGAACCCACCTGTTACCCAGGTGCGGGCACGTACTAGACAGCGATTTTTCAAAACATGCCATTACACATCCGGATGGAAACAATAGCGGGCCTCAGCTCCGACCACGACCCCGTCATGCTGCAGCTAGGAGATCAAGAGCCACTAGAGCCAACGCAGATCACTAGGACTTCCTGGAAAAAATACGAAACACGGATCAAGGATAAAATATCCGCAGTGCTCGTGATAAAGGACACCCGTCAGATAGATACAGCAGTACAGGAAATCACGATAACCATCTTGAGGTCGATGGAAAAAGCAAAGTTCACGATTGCAGAGAACACAAATAATTACAGCCTGCCCATAGAAATAAGAGAACTTATCAGGGATAAAAACAGAACAAGACGCAGATGGCAGCGCACTCAAGATCCCGAAGATAAACGAGAACTGAACACCGCTGAAAGGCGAGTGAAGACAGCCATAATGGAGCACAAAAATGCTCAATGCACAGCAAAAGTGGAATCCCGCGACGTCCAAGACGGATCGTGCTGGAAGATGGTGAAAGCGCTGCGAAAGGAGCATACAACCGCGCCAAGTGGTACAGAATAAGTACCCAAGAATCACAGCAAATGCGCCATTGTGCGTACGAAACGCCCAAATACATAAAGTCCTCAGGATACCCAAGCTTAATGGCAAAAAACGCCGCAATCAACCTAGAAGAGCTACTAGCGGAACATCACAACCCAGTTATGACAGGAACATGGGACTACGACATCCAAGATGAAATGTATCACAAGAGGCCGAAAATCATCTTCCGAAGACAATAACAAGGTATTAGTATATTTAATGCATTTGTATTTTATGACAGGTACATCGAATCTACATTACAACAAAGAAACCAATACGACACAGGTGTAGAGGGTTAGAGCCCCAATACCGCAATCATATGATGATGACCGATAACCGATCGTTAGATATATTTTGTTTCTCTGTAAAAAGTTCCAAACTTGCGGATTTGCGAAGGGTGTTTAACCTGGAAAATTTAGGTAACCTTGATTAGAACATTTTTACGTCACACGTCATACAAAACACTGATTAGCAAGTTTGAAATTTTTTACAAGAAAAACAAAAACATGCAGTCAAATTTTATCAACAGTAAAAATACAAGAACTTATTTTAACAGATAAATTTCTCTTTATAACGAATTAACCTTGCCAATCGAGAAAAACTTCGGTCTCCCGATTTTGCCAAATGTCAGTTTTTAGAGCAAAAATACTTATTGAAAAATTTTGAGTTTAAAAAAAATTTATCCTCGAGTTTTTTTTTGCAAGATAAATTAACGACAGAATGTATGAATGAAAAACAACAAAAATTATCTTTATTGGCACAATTAAATTATTTGAATTAACAGTTATTAAACACACAATTGTTATAAATTGTTTGGTTTGGAGTACTTATTTCAAAATTTTCTTCTTTGATATTCACACATGTGGAATATTTATTTTGATCTTTATGATTTGAGGCTCGTAAGGACTAACAAGATTGTCGTGATGTTCAGGGGTCAGAGAAGATGATTTTTTATAAATTCTTGATCATTTACTCCTGCTTTAGCTAATTGAGAAACTGTACTAGCACGGTTGAATGATTGGTAATTTTATTATTTGTGATGCCGATTCCAATTTTAGTTGCAGAAATTTTGGTCGAACATTTTTGTACTAACCCTTAAAATGTGTTTTTCCAAAAGGGATTTGGAGTTAAAAAAGTCGTTCACATGTTATGCTTTCATTTCTTTTTTGTAAGAGTAATTTTAGCAATCTAACGGGACAAACACTTTCATCCATCTCATTTTTTGTTATCCATTTTCCGGCAATTTTTTTGACACACCTTGTGCAGTCTGAAAATATTGAACTGTATTCAAATCTCCCTGTTGCAGTTCCATATTGATTTGTTCTTCTTTAAAATGTTAAAATATTTTACAGTTACAGCGTCTCCTCTCCTCCAAGCTAATTCATAAGAAGCTATATGAAAGAATCTTTTTTGTAGTCCCTCTGGTTCTCCTATATTCCACAATTTTGCCATTCTTAGTAGATCCCTCTTGTCCAATGTTACAGAACATACCTTCCTTTTCTCTGGAATAGCTTGTAATTTTTACCGCTCACTATTTCTCGCAACTTTAACATTGTACGTACTGAAATATTTTTCTTATATCATCTTCGCAGTCGGATTCCAAATTGATTTCACGGCGTATTCTTCATAATGTTCTCCATTTCTATTTTTCATATTATAGGCCCAATCCTTTAATATATCTGCTGCTTCGTGTAACGGAGTTATTTCCAACACTTCGTACTTTCGGACTTGACAAAACTCCACAAATTGTATCCATGTTGACGCTTTTGTGTTTTTTGTGGATTGCAGTATAGATGTTTCTATATTTTTTGGTTAGTTGTTAAGTCAAAACTTCATTCGACGTACGGGTACTAGATATGTAGTCTGGTTATGAAGAACAGGAGTTTTTATCTGTGATAAAGAAGGATACACCTTTTTTATCGCTGTCAAAATGACAAAAATGTAATCGTTAAATGACACATTTTATATGAGTTAATTTATCAATGTTAATAATTAAACTTATAAGTTTTGACGGCATCTTTCTTTACAGTGTTTACACTTTAGTAACAATGCCTGCGCTAATGACAAATTACAACGTTATTATAAACAAATATAGGATGATTTCATTGAAAACAGAATTATTGTAATGTCATGGTACGTAAATAATATTGAACGCTATGAATTAGACAGTAATTTCTGATTCCACGCTATTAAAAATTTACATCCTAACTTTATCATATAGGGTATAATTTTAAAAGTACTATATGAGCCTTCCCGTGGTTGGGAGCATCTGTTCTGAACATTAATTTTACTAGTTACACATTAAAGAAATAAAGAATAGATAGAAGTGTGGTAATACTGGCCTTCGCACTCGAAACATTAGGGTTTTCTATTTGAACGAAAGGCTTAAACGAGGTTACCTCGAGGTCCAAGACTGTAATTCGGTATCTGTGCCAAAAGCACTTACTAGGAACAAAATTGTTGTCACTGGTGAGAATGCTTTTGATTCGTATCGATACCACTCTATATTACCGCCCTTATACGAAAAACTCTGCACGGAACGCTAACCTAACAGAAAAGTAGTCAACGTTGATAAACCACAAAGAAACATTCGTTACACCAAGAGTATTTTAATCTCGTGATTAAGAAATGTGATAGGTGTAAACATCTGTCAAATACTTGAATCTGTCGAAAATTTGCCAATATTTCCTAATTTTGGGGAATAAAGTAATGCTAGCACACCTTTGTGCAATCGGATCTTAAGGTGCATTGTACCAAATAAGATTAACTTCAAGTTTTCTAAACCAGAAGATTGGTAGGATCAATTTGAATATATCGTGTTTTACGTATGCGTAGTTACTGGTCAGTTGTTCCTCTTGTTAAATATATATGAAAACAAAAGAAAGGGGTCTAAAATGTTTTACAATAAGAAATTTCTATCTTAATGTATGCGTTAAACTCAATACACGTTTTTGAAAAAAAAAACTGATGTCGATAATAATTTAATTAAAAATTCGCTTTGGGCAAAGATATGCAATATGTTCAATCAATGAACACTACTGACGGTAGTACTCCTAAAGGAACTTGAAAGAAAGATTTTATGACAGCTATGGAATGATAATGATTTATTCGAGAATCTCTTCCGTTGTTTGGACTCGCGCCTACTTCACAAAGTGAATCAATTCGTTTGAAGCTAGCTACCGTCGTTCGCGCGGAAAGTCGCTTAAGATGAGCTTGCAAGGAAGTACTAGCTGGTATACCAGACCTCCTCCAGAGACACGTATGTAACTCACTACCCCCCACGAGAAGTCACGTAGACCCGATAGTGTACGAGAAATTTCGGTTTGTCGAAACCAATGACACGTACCCCGCACTACCCAGCGCACGAAATAGCACCGTTGCTAAGCAGCTACGCTCCACCACAGGACAGCGAACCAGAAGAGACGAAGGCAGAAGGAAGAAATAAAATCAGCAACGACACCAGTCGTCATTCCGTTGACGGTTTCGCAGAAGTCCACCACCGGCGCCACCAGCTCCGACGATGAGTTCATCCCCCAGAAAATATTAAAGAAGATTGACGACCCCAACCGACAACATACTCACACCGCTGGAAGCCTTAGCGGTTAGCATTCGGTAATCTTTAGTCAGAAGAAAAATTAGGACGCCTTCTGTCAAGAATGAATCGTTTTCACCAAGACCAACGCCATCAGTAAGGCATTTGGGAACCACCGGATACCTGAGAATAACTGTTGCAATCGGGCAAAGAGAACGCACGAACCTACAGAAAAGAATACCAGGAAGATTCAGGAGGTGTAGTACATCGTCTCATTACGAGTCACCGTTGATGACTTGAGGAGAGTGGGATTGGTGTCAGGGTTTCCATTATGTACTGCGCTGCTGCAAGGGCGGGAGAACGCCCGTCCAGTAAATGCACTAAACCCCACACTAACCGGCACACTGTGGTGGAGGCCTCAGCGAAAACTGTAACTTGGAAGTCTCAATATGGAAATGTCCAACCTGTCATCAGAAAGGCGATCCTCATACTCGGTCCGGCGGTAGTTGTTATTCTGAGATAAACATACAAAGGTTCGAATTAAAGACTGGTGTCTCAGATAAAATTGTAATAGTGTCGACTTGTATTATGTTCTGTTTAACCATAGCGCATTACGCTACGCATTTCTTCAACAACATTATGACTAAGAACATATTCTGTTTAACTAATACTAGCTTTTTTCTCTTACAGATCAAAAATCACATTATCAGCTACACAACAAGAGGACATATCACGAAATCCCGAAATATCAGGTGCCACAGCAACAACGTCAAGGTTATGGTACCAAATACACCAAACATCCACATCCACGATATCGACTGGTATCACACTACCAACTACCAACAGCGACGAACACTCCAGTGCTATAGAAGAGCAGATCCTCCAACTGTACATATGAATATTTAATACTTTTTAACACTTTTTTAACACTTTGGAAGTATGTTCTTATTACGCATGCACGTAGAAGCTCACACCCGTACACAAACTCAATATTTCATCTAAACAGGACACATTCGCAAGTATATTTGAGGTTTTCATTTCACCGAGTAATATCAACATTGTCACTTCGCGTGTCAATAATAAGAATAAAATACAGCTACAAGATGGAAGACTGCGTGTGTAAGTAAGCATATTCAGGAAAATCAAGTGCATTGCAAGACTTAAATAATAATTAAACAAAAAAATTTAAGCGTTAAATTAATATTCGCTAAAAACAATTTCTACCATAATGTGTCAAAAAGGCATACAGCTTATATATAATTCAAGCACTGAATTGTATACTTCGACGCATAAGAATTCACTGACTCGAGTAGGAAAAGTGTTACGGTTGCTGATTACTATAGGGACACATTAACCTTCCCGTTCACAGATAAAGAATTTAAGAAATAACATGAAGTAGAAGTTTCCTAAATGGAACGAAAATACAATGCAGAAAAGATAGAAGCTTGCGAAATTCTACGTATAAAAACGAATAAAAAATGAACATCTGAAATGAGAATATCAAATATTGAAGGCGGTGACTTCAAAATCTGAAGATAAACGCAAACAAGATGTTATTTCGTGGACGTAGATCAATATTTTCTAGATCGTTGGACATTAAATAGAAAATTTAGAAATTATAGGTTGTATAAAATGCAATAAATAATCTACAAGCTCGATTTATGTTTTATGTAACAAAGGAATAGTGCCACAAAAACTGGACATAAGAACCGGACTTTTAAGACAAGGAAGACCGTGACAAGACAACGTGCAAGGTTCACTAGCGGACAATAGAGTTAATTCAGTAAACTAAAGAAAGAAAGAAATCCAATTAGGCGGCTAACTCTGTCTCGCAAACAGACAGGTTTGGCAGAAGATTCGAAACGTTGAAGGGGAAAACCTCTAGAAACGATCAGAATACAAAATTCTCTTACAAGTTCAAATACATTATTTTCAACGATACCTAAGCACTGCAGTGCGCAATTTTCACGTTGGTATCTACCACCGCATGACACACAATTAAGGATATCATAAATCAAACACCATTTAACAACTAAAATTAAAAATTCCTTCATAAGTCATCTCCCGCTAAAAACGAGAATATCGGTAGCTAACTCGGTGAAATCTAATTACCATTACAGCATCGCCTAGACTTCACTTCAGATTATAATTCTTATTTTAAAAAGGAAATAGTGAAACGTAAAATCTCCTATTCAAAGTACGAATCACCCTTTAACTAATTACAAGTTTGATAGCAAAACTTTTTTGCGTTATGTAAGAAACTGATAGTTCTGTTAAGATAAGAATCAAATTTGATGCATCGACGATTTGCAATATTGTAGTTTTAAGGTAAAATTTGATAAACGTAAGTATTTTTTAAAAAAAGACTTGTCCGTGAAATTATGGCCAACGGCAAATAAAGAGTTTATTATTTAAATCTTGATTCCATAAACTTATTCATGGTATTAAATTTTCGAGCATAAGATTATCCATCGATTCGAAACCGAACAAATATCCTACGAAAGTTTTAGACGCTTCCCTGTTACAGCTTTTCCTTTAGGAGTGATAAAAATACGCACTATCATAGTTTCAAAAAGAAAAGAATTCTTCGGCTTTCCTAACACCTCATACATATATTATACACTTTCTAAATTGCAATTCAAGGTAAGGATTGAAAAACAGGCATTCCTACAAATAAATTCAGCTCTGTAAACTTACTAAAGTAATTAGACTAATGCAGAAAACTTTGTATTTTAAATATTAGTTACATTTACAAACGTGATATGAATTACAAAAGTAAAAAAAAAAAACATTAAAATTTTTTAATCGGTTGTGATTATTGGAATAGTCAAATCTGCTAATTAAGTTAATTTAGCTTCACTTAAAAATACCACCAAATTGCGAATTTTGTGGTGGTTATTTTGAAACATACATTGCTATTTGTGATGATAAATTTGCTACAACGTTGAATCGTTTGAAAGGAGGGTGAACAATTATGCCATTCGAGTTATTTTTAGTAATTTTTAAATTAGCGATAGATACCTAATGGTATTCTGTGCCGTTACTCACAGCATCTTTTGATGGACAAAAAATAGTCAGAAAAGAGAATTTAAATACATCGATGTCGTTACTCACATCATCTTTTGATAGACAAAAAAATAAAATATTAGGAAATTCAAGCAACAAAAGTATGCTATAAGTTGCAAAAGAATAGGCAAAAGAACGTTTCTACTCAATTAAATATGTGAGCACATTCAATTAAAGAATATTGCTTAATGACAGGATCGAGAGAGGCTGAAGAAGCTTGATAGCTACGTATCAGCCAAAGAGCGAGGAGTAGTTTATACGTGCCATGCCCGTAGAGCTTTCCGAGATAGACGTTAGCTCAGACCTGCTATTCAAAGGAATTAAAGTTCCGTCTTGTTTCAGGAGCGAGGACGTCCGTGTCGTCTTGTGATGGTAGAGCTATCAACAGAAGAGGACAAGAAGATCCGGGAGGTGGTGTACACCGCCCGCTTCTGAGTTACCGTCTAGGATTTGCGGCGAGAAACTGCCATGGGACAGTGTCATCGGTGTCAGGGTTTCCGCCACGCACAGCATTGCTTCATGGCGGCCCCACGCTGTGTTAAATGCGTCGTTAAATCAACATTCCATTCAATGCACGAAACCCCGAACCGACGGGTAATGTGTGTTAACTGAGGTGGGAACAGTAGATCCCCGAAGTTCCCTCAATCTCCACCGCGAAAGAAGACGGGAGCTCTACAGCGAGAGAAGAGGACACCGCCGAATGCGGGGCCTTCTTCAACCTAAACCGGCATCAGTTACGCCTGAGCGACGGCAGGCAAAGTTGAGAAGGCGGAAGTACCGGTAGCGGCTCAAAATTTAACATCGCACCGTTACTTAAACTTACTAGAAACTACTTTGGAAGACGCTCTAATTCACCCTTAGTAGAATTACTCGATTGTTGGTTTCAGTAAGATGGTGCACATGCACACAATTCACGCATGATGGTAAAGGATTACCTTTCAAATAGGTCTGCCGAAAGAGTTTTAAGCACCCATTCTAAAACACCCTGGCCAGCCCGTTATCCTGATATAACCCCGCTGGATTTTTTTCTTTGGTGGTACATAAAAAATTATATTGATATCTTTGGAACAGAAGAACTCCGCAGATTGGCACTAAACGCATTCCAAACTGTAACCCCTACAATGTTAAAGAATGCTTTGGATTCTACAGTCAGAAGATGTTTGGAGGGCTTTTCGAGCATTTATTATAATTTTTAGTTTAATTATTGTTATGCGTTATGTTTAAATATTATCTGTCCATTGTGTTGTTGTTGATAGATTGTAATTAATTGGCTACACAATTTGTGTTCAAAATTGAAAAAATTGGAGTCATTTCATTAATTTGATGAGGAAAGCACAGTTAGAAAAAGCCTATTTATAAATAAAATTCAGTTTAAATGTTATTGGAAGGGATACAGACTCCTACTTATATTTTCTCCGATGATCGTAAAATAAGTTTAAAAATCGCAATTAAACCATAAACTGTGATAGATACATGCTTGAATGCACTAAAAAGTTCTTCTAATATTATGTATAAAAAATTAGGACCGTATTAAAAAAAAAGTTGATGATGGTTGCTCGAAAACGAAACGTCGGATTCCAATTTCCTTCATGTCATGTTAGAGAACGTTAAAAACTTCGGAACGTTTGGAAATTTCGTCAGTTTAAAAATGTCATTTTACTAAAGTCCAAAAGGTCCAACTTTTCTCCCATTTAACCGAAAATCCCCATAGTGGCCCTCCTTTACCTTGACACAGTATATATATATATATATAGGGTTTTCAAAGTTAAGTCTGCACTGTTGCTAACTTTCTTGTTAGTGGAGCTACGAAGTCGGTTAAATTAGCAAAGTAGAGTGTTTTTTGCGGTGATTACGATGAGGGAAAAAGAAAAACAATTTAAAGTCGCATTCTCGGAAATTCAACGAAAACATACTTTTTTCTAATGGAACACCCTGTATACAATATTCTCAGTCGATAGAGAATTCAATTCTGAGCAAAAGTTGTAGGGGTTCGCTATTTAAATGTTTTTAGTTAGGGTAGGTGGATTTGCCTGCATATATATATATATATATATATATATATATATATATATATATATATATATATATATATATATATTTATTTGATGCGGAGTCCAAGAAAAAGAATCCGGTGCACATCAGTTATTTTCGTGTTATTGAAGCTAATAAATATCCGACTAAAAAAATCGCAGTCGGTGGTTATTAGAATCTGACTGTACAAATGTGATACGCCCATCTGGCACGTCCGCATCTCCTCGGTCAAATTTCCGGCGAGTTTAAACTTTTTGTCATACAAAAAGTGCCATGCCAGGCTCGCCTAAAAAAAATTCAACTTTAACAATCTAAATAAATGCATTACTATTGAAATGGGTAAAAACAAAATTATTGCGAATCACAAATTAACATTACTGTGCAAATACAGATATGTAGGAAATTTTTGCATCACAAGTCAAATCATAAACGTAAAACATAATCTTAAAAATTGCAGCTTAACAAAACAATATGTAATTTGCCTGCAAAGTTAATAAGAAGCGAAATTGACAATCAATAAAAACAATTCAATGCAATCTAAACTCGTTTAAGTTCCACAAGGTAAATTCTAAACCCACCCACAAGAAAGTATGTTAAAATTCAATGAAACGTTCCTGCTTCACCCATTATACACTACATTAACGCTTGAATGAGAACGTTTTAAGATATAATAGCAATTCTAATACGTTGCTGTGAGTGGAAAATAAATGCGATTTTCATACCCTCAAAAATGGATACATAAACCTTATTAACGCCAAATATCTTTAAAATTGCAAAAAAAAATGTGAAAAATTATTGAACAAAAGTTAGATGTTAACTGGTGGTCCATAATTTCACGAGACAAATAACTATCTAAAGTTGAGATCTTCCAATAATCGAACTAGGCGAACCTTCCAGAACACTCTCAAAGTTGAACTATTGCTTGGATAGCTACTCTGAATTCAGGGTATCATGATCAGATTTGAAACCGGCCAAGTGTTATAATCTTTGAAATAATATTTTTCCAGAAAATGCTTTATACATGAAAACATAAAGTAACAGCGTTTCTTGACAACAAATTTCTTTAAAAATACATTAATCGTATAATTAATATGAAGCAAATTAAATATGACGGATGCTTTCAATATTTACTACTAAAAATTATGGAAGAATGGGAAAGAAGACACTGACAAATAGTCATTGAGGTCAATGATGGAAACAGCTGTTTCGTTACATCGCAGCGCTTTCAGAAGTTGTGTGCTGCTTTTCGTTTGATTAATGTTTTTCTCAATATATAGTGATCTTACGCATAATACATCTTCTCTGCCCCATCAAGCACATACGCATACAAAACGATGAAGTTTATAAGAAACGTTTTTTAAATTTATTTTTGTATAAGCGTTCTTTTAGTTATGAATAAAGTTTTGAAGGAAAACTGCGCTTGCCTAAACTAATGCATATGTTAAGTGAAAACTAGATACACCTCGAAAGTTGTCTACCGAATTTGTTCATTTCCATATGCCTGCAAAGTAAAAGCGCATTGCAGACATTTTCATAGAGGATTCATTTCCCTTGAAAAATTTAAAATTAAAAGTGCATAGTTACAAACTTTAACCAATTTTCCGATTATTCAATAAAAATAACGAGAAACGTTTGCAATGAAGTAATAATATGAAAGATATCTAAGAGCAATTCCAATTAAGTGAAAATTCTTTAACAATAAAACATGAAAAAACAACTTAAAGGCAATACTGAATTTTACTTCCGATATTCACTATACGTATAATACAATTTGATTCTTGCTACACATGTCTGAAAGGAATCCAAAAAGATACGGGATACCACACTCGTTTGACGTTGCCTTTATAAGTACAGCTACAAAAGCTTGGAACATTATGGAGAAAACGCTTAGGAATATATCTAAGAAAGAAGACAGGTATAATCTATTTTATGTACAAGCTTTTCGTAAAATTGGATAAGTATCCCGTAGATCAACTTGCCTTATCAGTACTGATACAAATCCCACCCTAAATTCTAGCGACCCCTTTATGTGTAGGTCGTCTCATTTTTCACAATTTCAAATGAAAGGTGTAATATTATCTTACACCTTTGGTTTTTGATAATGTATATTACAAATTTGATCAACGAAAAGTAATCTTTACATGATCACGAATATTTTAAATTAACAATTATTAAACTTGTGGATTTGTCATCCATACATAAGGACGTCAAATGTCCTTACAGCTACTATTTTATTGCTTAAAATGTTGACTAATGACGAATTAAAAAAAAAACTACGTCGCTTCCTAAAAACATTCAAATAAATGAAAATCGATAGTGTTCCTAAACAGTTCAGCAACCTGTCTGCGTACGTTAATCATTGTGTAACAATAAATATTCTCACATTTAAAAAGAAATAAAAAACATGTATGTATTTTTCTGACTTTATGAACAAAAAACAATAAAATGAAATTTGTTTTAATAAAAGAAAAAGAAAATTTTATAGAACTGAAGGAACAACGATCGATTATCTTGTATCTATGAAAGCAATGGTATATATGGGATTGCAGGCGGCAGCGTTGGCAGGCGTCTAGACTTTTGGGCGTCGGGGCGGAGCACGTTGCCGCAACCAGTATGCCACTAGGTCATAATATCATTTTCATTTTATGATATCAAAATGACAATTTAGAAGACAAGTTATTAATAGCCTTACATTTTAGATAATTACAAAGTTATTAAACTACCCACTCTGTTAAATTCTGCAAATTAATTAATCCCTGTAAAATCGTAGGAGGGAAGATTTCATTAACGCTTATAACGGTCACCTGGGACACAGAAGGCCAAGTAAGCATCAGGACTTACAAACGTAATATATCGTTACCTGACAACCCGCGCTGTGTTGTTTTACACCACACTAATACAAATATATGGAAGGATCAACCCGTACCTACATCTCATTCGTTTACATCAACGTTGAAAAAAAAAGAAAGCATATACATTTTGACTTCAAGATGGTATTACGGAAACAGCCAAGATACGTAAGAATTGCGGTAAGAAAATACTACTGTAAAATAATTATATGACTTTATAAAGACAATAAGTTCATAAAACGAATAAATTGCTCGGAACAAAAGTTAAACCTTTTTTTTTAATGAACGGCAATTTTCTCGGCAAGAAAATAATGTTTAGACACAAAATAAGAAAGTGGCTGTAACAGCAGAATTGAGAATGAGGACGTATTGGCGTCATTGTTGTCCGGGGATTGCGTGCAACAGTGCCGGCGCCATGCGGTCCGGGAAGATATCAGAAAGACGCCAGTTTGCAATTTTAACAAATTAAAGTTTTCCGCGAGGAAAGACTTGCTAAGAGTTTGAGACTTGGCACGCATAGCCCAACCAAAGTCCAAATTATATCCATAGAGTGTTGTAGAATATATACAAGGAACTTTGAACGCAAACACTTAAAAATACTTAAATAGCGCCAAATCCTAAATATAAACCTAGATCCAAATGTGTTAACACTATCAGCCAACAATATTACCACTTTATATGATCATTTACACTTTATTATATTCTAATAGAATTTTCCACGTCAATGTTCCCCCTTTTTAATTAGTCTACCTACGTCCACACCCATCATTATGATTAAGTAACTAATTTCATTAATTACTGAAAATCGTACTTCTGCAAGATTATAAAATTCATTTGTAAATTTTAGTCTACATGTTTCTATTCCCCTATTATAATTTTAATAAGTCTGTTGTACACTCCAAAAAAGTATCCTACATAAGGAGAAATGACCAACTCACACCCAAACTGGATGTACTAGGAGGGTCTTAAGTTACATAAAAAATTGCAGTGTCCATTTACTGTAAATATTACTCTTTCTCATCGCATAAATGGAAGACGATTTATTTCAAGGTTGATATAAAAACTAAATAATACTGCAAACATTAACAAATTAACATTTTTACAACGTAGAGAAATTGTACTTTTTAACGCTATAACAGTGAAAATGCTGTGTACTATTAAAAACAAGGAATATTTTTTTACAATAATGACAGCCAGATGGTTATGCAAAAAAATAGTGTATTACATGCCAACGGACTAAAGTGTGCATCTTTCAATCCTGAGTGAAGGGTATTAACTCGAGGGATTATAACATTAAATTAAAAATTAAAAAATCCCCGACACAAAAAAAATCTACTTTTCAAACCTCCAAAAAAGTAAACAAATTTTCTTGAATCAGAGCTAAGAACACTCTCGATCGAGTCACCTTGCAAACAAAACAAAAAAGTAATAATAAATCAAAACCTCTAATAAAAAGTAAAAAAAAACCTTCATCCACAAGAAAAGAGCTGATGATCTTCAAATGGCTAAACATATTTTCTTGAATAAAAAAAAAATCAAAATCGGTTCTGCCGTTGGTGAGCTACGATGTCACAAAGAGATTACACACGTTAAACTTACAACACCCCTCTTTTTTCGTGAGGGATTAAAAACAAAAGTATTTCAGTACACTATTTTTGAACTGTGGGAATCATATTTATAAACTTATGAAATTGTTATTTCTATCACTATACCAGAAACGATAGTTTTGGAAGTATGAGATACTGCGAATACTGGTAAATATAATTTCTGGACGTGTGATACGCAATTTATTTTGCGCTGGTTAATTTATTATCAACATTTTTGAAAATTTGTTTGTTGATGCCACCCTACTTTAATTTGTGTTGGCAGCAGCGAATCATTATGTCAAGCGACTCTCATGCGCGAGCGGCATTTTTTTTTAACTTGTGATTGTGAATAATACAATGCCTAGAATAGTTACGGTATTAATTTAACTGAATTAGCGGCGAAATTTTTGCATATTAATGACGGTTTCGATAATTTCACCGATGAAAGCCTTTATGGCACAGATATGTGACATGATTTAAACCGTCTCATGAGTATATTTGCTCCAATAAAATCCGAGAATTTGGTTTAGAAAAATTAAAATTACTGTGCTTGCATATATCACAAGATGTGGACACTTTTCCAACCTTCTTTGCTGTCTCCATTGAGGTCCAAATATGATTTCTTAGTAGCCTTACTGGCCTTTTGCAAGAGAAAAACTACCTAAGCTTCCAGTGCAAATGCCGAGAAAAGAAGATAATCCCAGCAGGGTTACATCTAAAGGTTCCGATACATAATTCGAGAACAGCCAAAATGACCGAAAATGCCAATGATGTTCTACGGCAAGAGCCTGTTGGAATCAGAACATCAAAAATTAAGCGGCGGAAAATGACTACCACATAAAAGAACAAAAAAACTGTACAAGTTAGTTAAACAAAAAGAAGAACTAACCTACTAATAGAATTAATAAACTGACGTTGCACGAAAGATGCACTGAGCGTAGAAACAGCCCAATTAATAGCACAACAAAGCACCAACTTGAATTTGAACTAAATATGTGTCATTGGACGTTATAGTTCACTAGTCCGGGTGGCAGCGACAGTTGGCATGTAATTATTCCGACAAAGCTGATTCTTTCTGAATATATTGTTTTGACACCACAGGTACAGAAAATGGTTGTCTACTCCGTCAATATTTTGCGGTTATTAATAATAATAAAAAACAAGGTAAACAAATACTTTGTTAACGTCTTATACCTACAAAACACAAACTTTGTAGTCTAGCGCAAGCGTTACTATTAAGGGTCTACTACCCACGTAATGTGCTTCAAAAATGAACTAGATCGACTTATTCTTACAAGTCTGGTAGGCGCAATGGAACGTACGATCTCCCGCCGCTGTGCCGGTAGGCTGCATGGATCTTGGATTTATTGTACGTACCGGCATTCAATTTAAATCTACAAATCTGTTTTTTTTTCTGCAAGCAGTTAAAGTTAACTATTGTCAAATAAACGTGGTCTACTTTTGCATAAGGTGGCTAAACTAATAAATACATAGATTTTCATAAATTTTTTAATATGTTAGTCTAGGCAAAAATGGCTGTTGATCATTCTAGCTCACGATCAGATTATCCTATATATTAAAATAATCGGGTCATTTAGTTCACGAGGATAGCGAGAGAACCGCTTGACGGATTTCGATGATATTTTTTGGTATGAAGGTAATTTTACGTAGAAAGAAATAACGGAGCCAGAATTTTAATTTAAGGTTTTAATTTTTTTTAAGAAGTCTAACAGCCGGCGCTAATATTATTGTCCATTTACATATTACGTTTGTATTTAATTGATTATGCGTTTTATCATCATTAAATTTAATTTTAAACGCAAATTGTTTCGGACAAAAGGCTAGTTTAATTAAATTCTAGTTGAAATTGTACCTTAATTCCAATAGAAATATTTTATTGCTCTATAAAATTACATTTATCGCCATTTTTCACACATCTCCCTACCCATTTTAAATATTCAACGTAGAATAGGTTTTTAAATAGAGAACGCACTCGAGGCAACTGCCGCACCTGAGATTCTCCGCCGTGGTACCGTCGCTCTTGCTCGAACCAAAAACTAATCAATCGCAATAAATATTCTAAATTTCATAAAAATGGTTAGGCAACAAGTACAAACAGGCTCCCTTTCAAGTGTTAAGAAACTGAAATATTTGATATTAACAAATTTTTCGTACATTCCAGCACGTGAATAGGACAAAACAGTAGACCATTCAAAGTGAGAACACAGAAACATAAGAACAAAATCCGCAAGGACGAAATAAAAAATCGCCGGACATGTCTGGAACAACTACCATCGCATCGAATTGGATAAGATACCGATAGTGGCAGAGGACCAGAATACAAACTCGCCGGAAACTCACGGATTCCAATAATGCGTTTCTTATGCAAGTGTTTGAACGAAGCACTCGTGCCTAGTGAGAAACTATATAAGAATATTTCGCGCGCGCGCTCCTCGGAGCAAATCCACTTAAAGAACCTTACGTACCGGGTTTTGTACCGGATTTGTGTAGTTTTCACCACGCAAATCCGGCTACAAAATGAGCGACGAAGACTCGTGCGATTACGACCTCAGAGTCCATAAGGAACGTGCTCCTTGAAACAGTCAACATGAAAATAGTATCTCTGCAATCTCAAAATAAATTCCTTGAAGCTAGAATTAAAACTCTAGAAGAAAGGAATGAAACCATGCATAAAACGATTGACGACCTGATACGGGACCTGAATGCAGCACAGGCCGCAACAGCAGCTCCAACCCCCGGCTGCGACTCCCGCAGCAACTAATGAAGACAACACGCCGCGTCGCAAAAAGAAAAAACGACACGGACCGAAAACGGAACCAACATCGATCAAACAAATAACCGAAATCGAAATGGAGGAAAATACCCCACCAACAAACGTCGACACCTCAGACGCTGAAGTCGAAGTCCTCCCCGACGAGGGCTTCATAACCGTCGCCAAAAAAAAACAAATAAAAAACGCGCGCGCACCGACGAAGAAACGCTAGAACGGGAACCCCCGAAAGAAAAGCGTGAACAAGTCCCCCCGCTAATTCTTCACCGGGAAGCAGACTATTCGACAGCGTTATCGAAACTTAGCGGTGTCGGCATCCAACCCAAATCGACATGCACAACCAGAACTGGCATTAAACCACAACTGAAGACTTCCGAAGACTATCGTAACCCAACAAGAGCGTTAGATAACACCGAAATCCATTTCAACGTATACGCATTAGAAGCGACAAAACCACTAAAGGTAGTTATAAAAGGCATACCACAAGATAACGAAGTAATCGAGGGCATTAGAAACGACCTAACAAATATGGGTTACGCAGTTCAAAAACTGACCCGCATGCACGCCAGCCCTGAGCACAGGAGAACATCAATGCTCCTCGCTCATCTCGAAAGAAATGAAGTTGCGACCGACATTTACAACTTAACCAGCATCGGCTACATAAGGGTCCGCATCGAAACACCCCATAAAAAATATGGAATCGGACAATGCCACAATTGTCAACGATACGGACATTCCACCAACGGCTGTCACGCTACTCCTAGATGCGTGAAGTGCGCGGAGTCGCATCACACAACAAATTGCACCCTCACACGCGAGGACGGAAATGCTAAATGTTGCAACTGCAATGGCAACCACACGGCGAACTACAGAGGATGCTCCGCGCACCCAAGTAACACCACCAACACCAAGGCTAAAAAAACCACCATCAGGTAACACTCAAGGCCAGTAGTCAGCAGCATCAGCTTCGCCACAATCGCGGCAAGTATCTCACAAGAGAACAACAATCCTCCCGAAGACGACGACGTTGCCTTAGCGCTTAAAATTATAAAGGCGCTAAGAGCAGACAGAAAATAAATCCCCCACAAGAAGAAACCACGCCGTAAAACATAGCGGCACATCCACAATCCATGCGAAACGCTACGATGAAGGTATAAGGGGACACCGTCCCGACATACCGTGCTACTAGCGTTCATGGTTCCAATAATACGCGAGGAGCTTAAGCGCAATACACTTGCGCAATACCTTACTGAGCGACATACGCAATAAACTACTGCGCAACCACGAAAACGTTTAATATATAAAACTTGTAAAAAATATATATTGGATTACTCAGTGGCCAGGTGTCAGATTTGTAACTGAAAGGTACCAAGTTCGAATCTGAGAGTAGTCAAGTGTCTTGCAAGTATAAGACATTATTTTTTTTAATTATTTATAATGAACACAATGCCAAAAGCTTGGTAGACTTTCCTTTTTCTGATTTTTACTGTATAAACATTAAATAAAACAACTATTAGCTTTGCAGAAATGGGTGCAAAATTTCTTTCGCTGCCTCCTATACGTCTTTTGACCCATTTGAGGTATTCGGGTCGATAAATGAGAACGTTCCATGTTAATCGTGTAGACAGTATTAATAAACTTGGAAAAACGTTTCGTTAGCTTTCCAACTTTTTAATACTAATAATGAGACTGCGAGCGAGATTTAATCAAAGTTCTTTCTATACGTTTATCTCGAACACAATTTTATTTTTTTTTATTATATTACAAACTACCCTTGATCTAAAATAACTTTAATCAACCTATAATATATCGTGCTTTATATCAGTTAGAGAATAACTAGGTAATAGTCTCTCTAGGGTAATAATTATCCATCAATAATCACCCGCCAATGGCAACTGTCTGCAGCCACTTCTTCAAAACCAAGTATGTAAGTCCAAAACACAGAACTAGTTGGGAGATCATTTAGTCCTTTTCTTCTTAAAATAAATAAAATTCACCAAAAACATTTAATCTTTAGAAATATTATTGCAATAGTAATTATTAACTGTACAATTATAACTAGCGCCATAATAGTAAAAAAAGATGAATGTCCATTGTGAATAATCCAAATTTCCAAAAATTCGGTTTCAAATTTACAAGCAAATTTG
Organism: Vesta saturnalis; assembly: GCA_036346205.1. Taxonomy (NCBI): domain Eukaryota; kingdom Metazoa; phylum Arthropoda; class Insecta; order Coleoptera; family Lampyridae; genus Vesta; species Vesta saturnalis. The sequence goes on along the minus strand of JARFJB010000595.1, from coordinate 1,534,637 downwards.
GTTTAAGTTTCTTATAACTTTTCTATGGTGCTTGGTATAAAATTGTAGACATGATTGATGATATACTGGCATAATCCGTAATTTTATTAGTTGCTCTACATCCGTTCCACTTTTTGCTAGATATGGAAGACTGTGCAACTGAGACTACAAATTGTATAATTTTTAGTATCAATTCAGATTGTTTAGTCCATTAACCAATTAGATGTTCACCAAGTAGCATCAAAAATAACCTGCCAGTTTTCAGGTGTATGCGCCATGCATTGTCAAGTTTACGAAAGAGTCTCAAAGTTAACTTTTAGTTTACTTCACAGAACAAAGGTTTTGCTTTTCGTTAGAGAAGAACCATTTGATGTCTGCAAGCTTTTGAGAACCTCTTTGGAAGGTGTAATAAAGCACACACATCAAAGGTTAATTCATAAGTTGCTACAAAGTAATTTCTTTTTTTGTAACTCAGGTGTTTCTTCATTGATAGTCTTCCGTTCTTCGTCTGTCAATGCCTATTACAGGCTTTCTATAATCAGAACCAAGTAATTTCTTCATGTTATGGCTCCAATCTTTTAATATTTCAGTTAGCTTTACCACAAATACTAATGAATTTCATAATAATCCGTTTCTTTTCCCACGTTCCGAAGTAATCTTTTCAAGGCGTTCGTCAAGTAGCTTTTGTGACTTTCGCCCAAACCGTTTTCTTGACAATTTAATTAAACAATTCAAAAACACTTTATTTGAAATTGCAAAGACTCAATTTGTTGCAACCTTTTTAATAAATTATTATTGTTCTGGTAATAACTAAATACCCCTTGTACTTTTAAATCATGGACATGGGAAGATTCTTGAGTTTGATGCGATATTACTACTAATCATTTCCCTAATAAAAGAAGATTGAAAAGCTCTCGTCTTCTGACTTATATACAAGAAAAAAAATGTTTTTCTGAAATACAAACATTACAAAGGAGTCTGATGAAGTGAACAGGTAGAGAAGAAGTAAAAAGAATCCTTTTTCCCCGAAACCCAAAAAGTTTCAAATGCAGCTCTCAAAAAGGAAAGATATGCTAGCCCTTTCTTGGCATACAGTGGTGTCATTTAGAGGACTATATGCCTAATGTTATTAGTGCAACATACTCAGAACTCCTGAAGAACCGTCTAAAACTTGAGTAGTGGTATTCTTTTGCAACACGACAATGAGCGGGCAAATATAGAACATAAAACCGTTCAAGATACGAAATTTGAGTATCTATCGCGTTCTCCTAATTCTCCATGCCTTACTCCCAAGCCATTATGATGTCCTTTGGCCCACGTAGAGAGGATTTAGACTGGAAAAAATTTCGGAGTAACGATGAAATAATTAAGGTAGTGCATGAGTGTCGGTGCATACAACAAAAAAACTTTACTTCGTGTATCCAAACATTTCCAAAACGGTGAAGGAACGGAACGGAAACTAAGAGGAAAAATGGCTCAGTCGTTTTGAAATTGCTTTAATAAATATTTAAATCAGTTTTTAAGGTTTTTATTTTATTTTGCTCGTAGATGATTTAATCTATCCTTAGCGTAGCGGATACCAAGGACATTGATTGATATATGTCCACTAATTATGTTATTTAAAAAATAACGTAAAATTATCATTATCAGAATTTTTTATTATCGAATAATTCTGATATTGTATTTCAAACTATTTTGTAGTTTAAAGGTAAATATGTTAATACCTAACTGTTATGGTGTTACTTAAGTATCATTTATGTGAACGTATTGTTAGTTGTTTATTTAAGACGTGTTAATGCATTTATACTTCCTTTACTACATTTTTAATGCACAGGCACCGTATTAATTTTTTCCAACTCAGAAATTGCACAATATATTCAACTCATATTGACTAGACTATAACCTTGAATCTGGATTCAAGCATCACACAGAGATGCATACTACACATTGCATACTACGGCAGATAATTATAAAATACAAGCATTAGACAGTATTGTACGCCGGGGGCTTTCTTGTTCTTATTATGAAACATGCATACAATAATAACATGAAATAAACAATGGCAAAGCGCACTTTTATTTTGCAATGCATAAGTGAAGAATATCAAGTTGCTAAATATTAAAAATGCGCGAATAAGGAATAAAATATCAATTTTTTGTAACACATCTATTTGTTTATTTTCATATTAATATGTAATAACATAATAATAATTTAATATAAATAAAATTATGAAGCACTATGTATATGACCTTTTATCGTAAGGCTAATTATGATATTAAGAGTCCCCAAAATATTTGTTAATTCCTCAAACATCGTTTTAGACTGCGATTTTTATAGCCTGCGTTTTTAATTAAGGAATAATGAACTTGAAAGATATTGTTTTTTTGTTAAAGAGGAAAGTGCAAATAGAATAAATGTGTTCAAATAAAACCTTCACGATCGTGATATTTGAAAGTATCAGTAACATTAGAAAGCCTTTTATTCAAACTAAACTAGAAAATAAATATAACATTAACCAATTTCATTTAACATAATCGTGAATAATAAAGATTCAATTATCCCTCTTTAATAAATTATATTGAGGGCGTTTGTGCGAAGCGTTTACGAGCATTTTATTGTCGGTCAGGTCAGCCGTGCATCGTGATAGGATTTCTGTTGTAAGAGAGGAAGAGATGGTCTAAGTATTCTCACAAATTTGACATTAACTGCGGCCAAGACTATTTATTGCTATTTTCCAAATATTTCATGAAAATTCTGTCTTACTAGTAACATAGACAGAGAAATTAATGTTTATCAGCGTGAAGTATGAAATCGAATTGATGTGTCGACGCAATGTTGGCCGCAATAAATGGCAATCTTGATGATCGTAAAGTTTGTTGTAATAAAGCCAAACCCTCGCGCTCGCACATAGCGCAATGATATTTGTGAAATTTACAGCAAGTAAATGCAATCGGGGAAGCCACAAGTATTGGTAAGTGTTTTGTATAATATTACACGTTTAGCAATGAAAGAAAAATAAAGACCCCTTAAGAATAGTTTTCAGCATTGAATTGAGAACTTTTCACGCTCAAGCTTTTAAACTAAAAACTTCTTTCAAACTGGTGATCTGGAGACGCGCAGGTCTATCACGTAAGAAGTATTGTTTGAAAATATTGCTTTGAATAAGCATATAGGAAAATTAATAGGGTTTACTGCACTCTAATGTAGAGCACTGATATAGCCAAATTCAATACTTAAGTGATCTACAGTACGTAAGTGCAACTGAAGACCATTGCCATTAAATTAAGCAAGCAGTATGTCCAACATAATATAAGTAGACGCGGTGCCTTACAGCAGTCAACTCATAAGTGTTTTGTTCGGTTAATGACTCATAAATATGAACTAGGTATGTGATTATTATCGTTAATCATAACTGTATCACTCTTCCTCTCTTGTACAAGGTGTGTAAAGTAAATCACAACTTTGTTAGTATAACCATTCAACAAAGCAAGTTGGATTGGCTTGGATACTGGTTTCTGCAATCACGTGTTATACAAATTAAAGCCCTTAGCAACAGAGTGGATTTCATAGCGTGAAAACTCAATTCCCGTATTGAAAGAGTGTAACGTGCCATTTCATTTTATTGAAATCAATAAACATGTGGATGGTTATTCTAACTACTAATTAATTTTGTATCAACTTACCCACCAGCTAATTGTCCCTCGAGTTAATTGCTCACCTGAAAATAACAATTTGTTAGTACCGATTTAATGAGAATAGTAATGAATAAAAAAAGTACAGCATCAGATGCATGAAAACCACTAATTTTAATGTTCATACCTGTCATACCTGCATGATTTTAATTATCTTAACAATCGAAATCTTACTCGTATAATCAGCTTTCAAATGAATAAAAATTAATTAAAATCTTTCCGAGTCATATCTCTAGAGTCCATTAATTTCACGCGAATTCTCTTTTGTTTGAAATTCACATAGTTTTTACATAATTAATTCTACATTGAGTTATTGCAGAAACGATAAGGCATTAACACAGCATACTTGAACATTAATAGTGACTTAATTTATTTTTTTACGTTTAATTACCAGAATAACACAGCACTTCAATAATCATACGTTTTAAAAGTCTATTGGAATCAAAACAATGCTCTCTAAATCCAGCGGGAATATTTTTTTAACTCTTAAACACTATCTATTTTCATAGTCTACTAATATTATTCCAGGTCTACACGAACCCGTACTTAGTTATATCGATTACCATAATACAGTAACATTTTCCGATGAATTAGTATAAAATTATTTGACGAATATTTAACGATTTCTTGTTTAATGTATTATCTAAAAGTAATTTTGTCATTTACCTCAGATTTTCTATCCATGGAAAAATTAATTAACAATTAATCATATTCAAAATTCAAAAGAACAATATTTCTTTTGTTTTTTTTATATTTAGAACGAAAATTTGGATCCACGGTTTTCAAGCGTCTTTCAATAGTATTACTGGTGCTATTATTTTTCTAGCCTAAACGATAATTAGAATGTGTAGGTTTTTGAAACCAATCGTTTAAAATTTGATTATTTTTTCGAATGACTAATATGTCTGAAACTAGAGTTTTATTATCCTCTTGAAATTCATGCCGAAATTAAAATCAAAAAGTTCAATTTTAGAAATGATGTATATAAAAATTTCTTGTAACAGTAAAAAAGATTCAGAAAACTTGCCCAAAAGTTATGATAATATTTTAGAAAATTTAAAGCAGTAACCTTGTATATTCTTTGTCACTCTTTTAATATTAATTTTAGGTCTTTTTGTTGCAATACATTGTTATTCAGCTTTCTACCGATGATAATTACAACCATAATCGAAATATATGGCAAATTTTAATATTGTTATATTTTTAACACGATCAGACTCAGAAAAGTGAGATTGCATGAGAAAGCAAAGTTTTGATGTAACAAGACCAACTCACTATTGAAGTAAACAACACACCCTATAACTTAAACAGAGAAGAAGAGAAATCTCAGTATTGCATTAATGTAAAGTATATAGTTAAAATTAAGATACGATTATAAGAATAAACATGCACATTGTTTTCATCATAACAATTACAGTCGTTAAATATTAACGGAAAATTATTTCTTTGTTGAATCTAGCTAATCTTTACTAAAATAAAATTATATTCCGTAATTGCCTTTTTCCTAACTATTATAGCAGGCTTATATTTATGTCTTCTTGATTTCATATATTTATCTGACATCTTAAATAATTTTCAAAAATTATTATCAGTTACGGAAGAAGATAACTGTAATTATTATCGAAACGATGAAACATGTAAAAAAATTAGTAAAAAAGATTTCATGCCTAAAATCTAAGCAACTCGTGAAAGTTTGGGTTTCCCTATCTAGAATTGCATAATTTTTTTCTTTCGCGTCATTTATAAATTACATTTATTTGTAAAACAAATTATTTTAGTGATAATACTAAAATAGTTTCAGTAAAATCCGATGCGTATTTTTTTAAAGTTGCATGCAAACACACACACACACACACACGCGCGCGCGCGCGCGCCCGCACGTACGAGGGCGAGCACCTTCGCCCCCACCCCTCGCACGCAGACAGACGGAGACAGAGACGCGCACGGGCGCGTACACACACGCGCGCGCGCGCGCAGACTCCAGTTTTCTAATATCTCGGAAACGCTGAAAATACGCATGTGTCTCCTAACATTGTTCGATTGCCACTAATTAATTAGGAGGGTATCAGAAAGGTACCCCATTAGATGTACAAGGTATTTACAGAAATGAGTTTTGACTCGGGCCCGTATGGGCTCGAATAGTGTTTAAAGGTGTTAAATACGAGTTTAAATATATATAAAAATCTTTCCAACCAAACTTAATACTGATTCGTAAAACATCTCCACTACTATTGTTCTATCATTGTCTACCATTATACAGATGGCAATTATGATAGGTTCGCTTTATTATTTAGTAGTTCATTGAAATGAAAAAAACAAAAATTTGAAATAAAACCTTGACATCGTTTTACTATACTGATAATTATTCATGATGCATTTTCAATTTTGATTTTGTGTATTTTTAAATCAACTAATCGACTAGAAAAGGAATACAGCTTGAAAGTTGCGCCACGCTTAATTCCTACCGAAGACAATATCATGGGGTTGACCCAGATAATGCAAATAAATATAAACAAAGAAATGGCCTTTAACAAAGTAGTATAATCATGATCCAGTCTGCATCACTCAAGAACCAAGACATGTTAATGAGGTTTATACAACACACAGTACGATGATTCAAGTGGTGAGTTGAGAGTTTCCGTAAAAGTATGGGAAAGCGCCGTGCTCATCGAAAATGAATACTGCTTCTGGTTTCAAGATGAAGAAACAGTAACGCACAATTCCACTCATGTTGGTCCATTCATAAAGGGAAAATAAAAATGAAGTCAGTAACCAGTTTAAAGATCAGCGTAGAAAATCTAAGACAGGATTTCTCCATCTGGCAATATCAGAAATTCGGAAATTCAGAATGTTCCTGTAAGTCGGCAAAGCGTTTTGTAAATATTCTTACGAGCACCACATTATTCAATGCAATAAATCTTGCGGACTATTTGAGTCAGTTGAAGTGGTGACTCTCCCGAAAGTGTCAATTGATTTTACCGGAATTGCCCATCTCAAAACGCGAAGTAACATACAAACAACTAGCGCAACAGCGGATAGTGACGAGCAAAGTGAAGTATCAGCGCAGTGCTGATGGCACTAGGTACATTAAAATCTAAGCGTGATTCAGTTGCTTACCATTTGTTGAATGTCTTCAAAATATTTGGAGCTCCGTGCATTTTGCACAAAGACAAAAGACAAGAATTCGTTAATAAAGTAATTGAAGAGTTGTGTCACATGAACCAAAAATTTACATGGAACACCAAAACATAATCAGTACCAAGGTTCAATTGAAAGAGCCAACCAAGACATTGATGTGAATATGTAATTTACATGGTAGGAGACAAACAAGACCGCACAATGAACTAAGAATTAAAATATAGACGATTCATAAAAAAAAGGCCTGGCACTTAGAAATAAATCGTAGTCCTTGCGTAGTTTTGGGTGTAAAGCTAAAGTCAGTTTAAGAGTTCTAGCTTTTGCTAAATTATCAGAAATAACTAGTGAAGAAGATCTTAAGTAAATCTTAAAAAAGGGATAATCTGGTAGTGGTCCTGAATTTCAAAATAAAGATGTTGATGCTGAACCGGAGCATAATAGTAATGAGGATAAAACACATATCCAGTTGGGTACATTCTGTATAGAATTGAATCTGGAGTTTTAAATAAACAGAGTTCCACAATACAAATTAAATTAAATTAAACCTGCAGCAGATACGCTACATAATGCAACTTGACAAAAAATTCACTAGACTTGAGATTCTGCTGCACAGTCGCTAGAAAACTGAACCGAAAAAATGTTGAAGCGTTTAAACGCTAAAGTTCCAGTTGCAGAAAAGGTCCAAGAATTAGAGTTAAGAGTACCAGTGGTTGATCCAACCAGACAGTCGAAATACAATCTGTCACTATCATTAATAACAATGTAAAATGTTTTGGAAAAATTATTAGAAAATTTATTAAACGTGTATAATTTCGTTGGGAAGTATCAAAACTCAAATTGTGAAACAGCTCGGTTTCGGGTTTGATTGCAATAAGTGAAAACATCAATAAGTTTAATACGCAAGTGTCACAATTTGAAATTTGAATCGTGGAGTAGGCTTATTGAATGTAAAGAAATAAATGTAGAAGTTCAAAAAACAAACCTTTTTATGCTTGGTGCGAAACCAATTTTATTTGTCAAGAAAAAATTAATTGAAAAAAATAATCGCCAAGGCTCAAATTTGAGTGAACAATTGAAATCCATGCAGATGCAAATAATCCTACGTACTTTGCAATTGTCATCAAATTTTGAAAATATTGAGAGGAATGATAACTCACAGGAATACTGGAGTATTGTTATTTTCAGTAATAATTCTAATTCTAATGTCTTATATTATTGCTCGACCTAATGCCTTTTTTTTTTATTTTACAGGTATTTTACGGAAAATTACAAACATATAGGAAATTTCATGTAAGTTCAGTTGCACGTTATTAATTTATGTAAGTGGTCCCAACGTTCTAAATTGTTTCTATCTCCTTTTGAGTCATGGGAGCATATGAAATAGTAGCATAAATAATTTGTTGGAACCAGCTAAATAAATTTATGACGTGCATCGGTTTTTTCGTGGAATTACCTATACGTATTACGTGTGCCATTTTAATGTATTTGGTTTGGTCTGTTATACACATTAACATCAGCATACGTAATTCGCATACAATTTATAGCAGGGATACTTTAAAGAAGAGCGATAAGGCATGTACTTTATGTCAAAAAATTAAAAAAATTTCAAAAGTTACTTATGTAAATAATTAATATGTAAATGAAATAAATCTTGAAGTGAAAATTAAAAAAAAAACGTCCATTTCCTTCCAATAAGTTAAAATCGTGACATACTGTTAAAAATAAAGCAGGTTGTTCTGACAAGAGCATAAATTAAGAACCGCCTGAAAAAAGCTTAAAACATTCATCCAAACGTCAATTTATTCAAAACTCGTTTCGACAAAAAGGGGCCGCGAATATATTTGCAATTGCAATAACCGTATATCTTAGCCCTTGCGCGTTGTACGACCGGCAAAACTGATCCCTGTGGGAATCAATCGTCTTGCGTATACATCGAACTCCACATTCGATATGACTTATAAACGAGAAACTGAGAGAGAAAAGAGGTAAATGGAACGTTTATACATTTAGGCGCGTTTAATTTCGTAAGTTCGAAAATACGAGTCACCATTCACTTCGACTTTTCTACAGTAATGCCAGTTATTTCTTTCTTAAAAAGTTTTCAAAGGCAATGATAAATATGGGCATCTGTATTCACATCATGATACTAGAAGTTACATGAAAAGTTCAAGAACGAAATAACGCGACATTTGGACTCATTCAAACGACGAATAGCAATTTTTCAATGCAAATTCAGTCTGCATCTTGACATGCACAGATATACATCATGAGTGCGTGCTTTTTTTACGTTGCCGTCGTCATATAAGGCATACACTGTAACATAATATCTATTTGAAGTCTTAAATTTGCAAATATCATTCATTTTAAAATGCAGTTCTAATATTCTTGTGTAACAAAATTCTATAGAATGGAAAAAAGAATATGAACAGACTTTTAATGATCGCAAAATTATACCGGCCGAGATACATACAAATATTCACATACATATCAAAGATGTACGAAGAATTTATTTTTAATAACAAATCAGACCATTATTATTTTGATGCAAAGTCGTTAAAATTGTGGTATTTTATAGTTTACTCTGTCAAATTAAATTGCTTCAAGTTGGGAACAATGGCGATTGTTAAACACGTTTCATACTTTGCAGCTGTGATCCTATAATACACTGTGAAATGTAAAACTGCAAGCATAAACTTAATTACCTACTCCAGTGATAAAAAATCAAAATCTTGGCATTCGGCAAAAGCATTTAAACAGCCTACAAATCGGAATACATACATTATGTTAAATAAAATATTTGTTATCTATTACACATTTTGTACTGTATTTAAAGTAAAATGCTAATTCAGTCTTTAATAACGTGAAAAGATACAGTACATAATTATGTAAATGAAATGCAAATTTAAAATGAAAATTACACACCTCAGGTTTGTTAAAGATTTTTTGTATGAAAGGTTCATATAAAAGTAATGTACTACATTCTAACAAACATTCAGCAAAGCTATTTATTTGAACAAGCATATAAAAACAATAATCTCATATCGCTAACCGTATTGGGTAACGACTAGATTTTATTTATGGGTTGTCCAACAGAACGTTCAACACAATATTAAAAAGTCGTGCAAAACGAGACCTGAATTTATAATTGCACACATTGCATTAATGTATCGAGTTGTTATAGACATATGGTACCACTGCATCCATAATAGAGTCAAGAGTATTAATGAACCACCCTTAAGAATAAACCGATAACAATGAACATACATATTGTTAATGTAAAATATTTAAATAACAAAACTAAATTTAATATGAAATATCAATCGCCCAGTAAAACAGTAGTATAAGAAATTAATTCCTGTATCTAGATGAAAAATTAGTTGAGCATTTGACCTAAATGAACGTTTTTTTTAATCGTCTTGTAAGCGTTTTTATACAATCTTAAGATTAATATGCAGCAAAGTCGGCGCTGTATTTTCTGAACAAAATAGTCTGCCAGTACTGTTCGATCGCAAGTTTTCTAAAACTAAACCATCCAGACCACTAAGATACAAGTGTTTTAATAACCAGGGCAACCCGGTTAATTTTCGAAAACGCCTATAGAGGTGTATGCTAGGGACGATCCTCGTAACACTTCGTATTATTATAATTATAATCACTGCGTATCCACTCCAACATATTTAATAACAGAATAAGATTTTATAAGTACTAGGATTTTATGAAGGTTTGTTCGTGCTAATCTTAAGGACCGTGGTAAGTCGGAACAAAAGAATCGTCCTATTTAGAAATTACAAAAAAAATGTAGCATATTGCCAAGTTGGTAGTAGTGGGAAATATAGTTGACATATATTGATATATGGCTTATGAATTAAGCGCTTTACTACATGTGGGTAATGTATTTATAGATATAACCCAAACTATGAAAAATATCTCATTAATAATTAATTTTAATTTTAAAGTACTGATGAATTTCAAATGACAAATTATGATATTTTTTGGTATAAGTCATGTAATCATGTTGAATGGCATATGATAATTTGAACGTTCGTAAATTAAACTATAATTATTTAGATTTTTTCGGGCCTGGATACAATTAGCTTAGGTTGCTGCGCCAATGGAGTAATGTAATTGAACGGTTTCAAAAATATGCTTCATAACTTAAAACTGTACACTTTTACATCATTAGTTACGAAATGAGTGCGAATGGTTTTGTGTAAAAAATCGGACTATGAATAACAATTTAATTATATCAGATTCAACATTATGTGCAAAACTGAAAATTGAGAACTATTACTACTTTACAAGCCAAAAGAGTACGATTGGTTTTTTTCTCAAAGCAACCATTGATCAAGAAACTCAATATGGTGGATTCAAAAACATTCCCAAAACCTATTATAAACTTTGTTTTAAAAATAGCGATCCACGTTACGAAACACATAAATAAATAAATGTAATTTAACTCAATCTCACCCATCCATTTATTTTAGTTTAATTGGAATTAAATTAAATTTATGAATAAAATTATACTAGATTGCATTTAACTACATATTTTTTCTTTTATAGTATTGCTCTTTTTTTTAAAGTACGCGTGGTTTAGTCAAATACTATTCTCTCAGTTAACTCAAGCGCGAAATATTTTACCTTAATGCACACGAACAGTATGCAATATATTTTTTGGCAAAGTAATAGACCCATTAATAAAGACATTATTCTATGTAGCGAATACAAAATTATACCCAAACCTTAAAATTATAAACTTCAAGTTAATAATTACCTGAACTAGCCAAAGAACACAAATTTTTCGTCAAAACTCGTTTTATTCTTCAGTGCATTTTAGCTCTACATACACTTCGTCCAATAAATCTCTAATTTTTCGATGCATTCAGATTTCTAAATTCATGCATTTTCACATGTTCTAGTAAAATATTGAGTATCTGTTCAGTTCATTTCCTCAGAGTCTCATTTATATCGAGCTTAGTGACTTATTAGTAAGTTATCATCGTATGTTGAGGGCGGATTTCGATACCACCCCATAGAACTAATAGTATACACGTTCTTTCTTATATAATATTGCTTTGCTCGGGAATAGTCTACCTTTACAATACATATCAACTTTCGAAACTACGGTAATCTCTAATAAATATGCTTTTCAAAAATCAATTATTTATTTTCTCTCAAAGTCAAAGACTTTGTATTAATTTAAAACATTTTTTAAGTTATTTACAGGTGTAACGTCGAATACAGAACTGAGGTTAAGTGCAAGAGCAGTCCCCACCTAGAGTACTAAACTTCGTCTCAGCATTAATTATTCTTTTTTTTAATGTAATTATAATGCTGAATAAAGGCATTATTATCACTTATCACTCTTATAGGTTAGGTGTGTAGATACGCAGAATCGTGCAATAGTAGGACCGTTGAAAAAACCTATACGACACGGAATAAAGGAATTGATACGGGAATGTTCCAATTTTAAATGTCATTATTAACGCGGGAACACTAAACAAGAAAATCCTATTTTCCTTGCCATTTTTAAAGACAAAAATGATTGTAAGGTAGTTTCAGAATATCTACAACTGGTTCTATATCTTGTAGCAGCATACACGAACCAATAGCTGTCAATAATAAAAACAAATTATATTATACTGAGCTGCTTCGGTGGTGGACTGGATAGACTACTTGCCTTTCAGGCGCAGGTTCAAACTTGACCGAGGTAGACGTTTTTCTACAACGGAGGAAAAACGAAGCACCCCTTCTGCTGGGATAGAAAGTAAAACTACAGGTGGCTTATAATAATAGAAACTCTTCCAAGAGAAAGTAACACTTGTTTGACAATTAGTGATCAGATAGAATGAACCCTTCATTACGAGAAATGTTGCAACTTTTTTTTTAAGTTTTTTCATGTGCCTGAACGTGTATTGGTTTTTCTGAAATTACGATCTACCCATATTGAGATTTACCTAATTCTGCTTATTAGAGACAAATTGATTGATTTTTATTTCTTAAAGATTTTAACTTAGAATGTATTTTCTTTTCTCAAGTAACCGGTTTAGCTTAGTTTGGATGTTTGGCTAATTATGAACCACAATTTTCGTGTTGTACTGTGTGGATTATAATTAAGTTACATAAACAGATAACCTTTTTTTTTACGTTTATCTCTTTGTTTAATGAGTTGTAAAAATACCTGTGCGTGGTGTACGAACCCTGTACCAAAATCGAGAATTTGGTTTGAAACCTACTCGAGATCCAGAGCGACCTGGGAGAAGTAACAATCATGAAAATGTCATCCTCGATCGAATTCTTGACGGACCGCTACGTTTGCAAACATCAAAATCAACAGTGTTACGTGTACTTCATAAAGATATATACTTCATAAGTATATAGTTAAATGTAACCGGGTTGGTTTTCCTAGTAAAAGATAGTACCTTACAATTATTAGCATTAAAATACAATTTATTCACTTCAGTCCAGTTCACAAGTTCGTCAATGTCATATCGTAAGTTGATACAATCATTGCTATTTTGAATAACAGAAAAAAATTTTAAATGGCCCTCATAAAGTAAAAACTTGCTGGTTAGTACGCAATCAGTTATGTCATTTATAAATAACAAAATAAGAAGGGGTCCTAAATTGCTACCCTGGAGCACCCCCGGCGTAGCAACAAACGAATAGGACTACAAACATATATCTATCCCTTAGATAATCCTTTAATAAGTTTAACAGGAATTTATAAAAACCAAAACTTTTAAATTTAGATATAAGTATTTCATGGTTTATTTTATCAAAAGCTTTGGAGAAATCTGTATACAGGGTGTACGTAAAAATGTGGGAAATCTCTCGGATTCAGATAGAAGGCGAAAAATAACATGACAAGTTCCTATAAATGTTTTTCCTCCAGACCCTGCCTACGGAGATGTGAGCCGTAAAGGACGCCGCTGGAAATAAGGGTTTCTTGAATAACTTTTAAAGTACTTGATACAATTTAATAAAAATTCAGTATGATGGCCACTAGTAAGGGCCTCTTAAAATAGTATCCTTGAAACATATTTAGCTTGTTTAGTTTACCAGGGATGGACTAAGTTGTACACCTTAACGCCTAAATTTTTAACTCCCTGTATGATAAAGATCTAAAAAAATATATTTTTGGGTAGTTTGAACCTCTAAAAAAATGTATACTTGTTTAATGTCGATAAAAGTAATGTTTCATAATTAATAAATTATTAAAAAGAATTAAGCCAGTGTTTTTTCGAATTTTTACGAGAAAACACTCTTTTAATAAATAATTAAACATATTAATTATTTAATAAATGTTGCACACTTAAGTGAGTTTGTTGACCCACGAGGTATAATTTTATTTCTTGTTCATTTTATTTAACTTCACTCAAAAAAACATATGTCAAATATTCCTATGATATGAAATTAATAAATAACCTGCATTTTAGAACTTGCCATTTATCACATCGCTGATACATTGATCGACATTAATTTACTTTAAATTTACTGATTTTTGGATTTCACGGAGCCCATGTTGAACCCACTTATGAAGTTTTTAATTAAATGAAAATGAAACATAAATTCGTTTATTATTTTTTTTTCTTGAAAATAGTCAACTTTATCGATATTAAACTATACCTTTTTATACAGAAAGGTTCAAACTACCCAAAAATATTTTTTTTATATCTTTATCATACAGGGTGTTAACAATTTAGGCGTTAACGTGTACAACTTAGTCCATCCCTGGTAAACTAGCTAAATATGTTTTAAGGAGAGTATTTTGAGAGCCCATACTGAATTTTTATTAAATTATGTCAAGTACTTTAAAAGTTATTCAAGAAAAACTTATTTCCAGCGGCGTCCTTTAGGGGCTCACATCTCCGTAGGGAGGGTCTGGAGGAAAAAAAATTATAGGAACTAGTTATTGGGCTAAAATTTCTATAATGAGTAGTTCAAGAGAACTTCCTTGATGAGACTATAATGAAAACGGATTGTGAAAGACTTTTTCGATAGAGGCTACCAGTATGATATGATGTGTTTCTACATTAACCCAAGTAAATTATCAAGATGTCGTTGTGTGCTTGAGAAGTGTGGCTAAAAGCATTGTATTTGTGCAACACAACCTAAAAATGAGAGGTTTTAAAAACCAGTGGTAGGTAGACATTTGTGTAGCACTCAACAAACTGTGCATTTATTGACCAGAGCTACAAGTTTGACCTGGGTCGACGTTTGAGTTAAAAACTTAATTTATAATAAATTGAACCCGCGACTTTTTTATACACAGAAATGTGAAGCCAAACGGTTCATTATTCGAATGTCCCAAAGAAGGAAAGTGTAATCACGTAAGAGTTTGACCTCATTAGCAATCGTAACATTTTCCACGAAAGTTTATAGACCGTTCGACCGGGCTCTACATCTTATAGAGGTAGACATGAACCAATAGCTGTCAATCATAAAAACATAAATTATATTATACTGAGCTGCTTTGGTGGTGGAATGGATAGACTACTTGACCTTCACCCGAGAGGCGCGGGTTCAAACTTGACCGAGGTAGAGGTTTTTCCAATACAGAGAAAAAACAAAGCGCCCCTTCTGTTTGGATAGAACGTAAAACTATAGATCACGTGGCAATATAATGTTTGACGTATAAATATCTTAAAAATCCCTTACTAAATGTGAAATTCCTTAGGTATGGGAGAATTTTAGTAACGGGTAGTGCGAATAACCATTAGAAGTTGATCTACGTTGGTCTAAATCTCGGCCCACAAAGACAAATACATTACACTGTGTGTGAATGTGCAACAATTCTGTATACATAACCCCTGGTTACATAACTGACATTGAGATAAGGTAAAGGGAATGAAGTCCATCAATTGCGACTAAAATAGTAATTGATAAATTATCTCGATAAGTGAACTGCTTAAAATCACTAATATAATATAATATATCAGATAATTTGAATTTGCAAGTAATTGAAATATTAACTGATGCGATACTCTTCTCTTCATACAGTAGGTGTTGCAATTCATAGTTAAAATCGACGGCCTCAATACTAAACACGCGCTAGTTAGATTCCGGACATATAACACTTGAAAAAATAGAAACGATTGCTTCGAATGTTAAATTACATTTTTAGAGCTACTACGAAAAATACTTGCTTATGACATCCATATTGCCATTTGACATAATTTGCAAATTTTTAGGCCTTAATTTTTGATCCTTTGATCTTTAATAGTTATTGGGGATGTAGATTTAAAAAAAAAGCTGAGCTGTTTTTCACGGACCAAACTGATATACAAAATTATAACAACAAACCTTAACATAGTAGATGGGCACTGTACCATAGCCTACTGTAGCAGGCGCTACTGTACTCATTTATTTGAATTCCAACTAACTGAAGCCCAAGTTTGCAAGAGAACTGTAAATTTATAAAATTAAGAATCGGTTATTTCTTAACTTACTAAAAAAAGATAAAGAAATACATAAATGAATAATTGTAAACAGAATTACAAAGCATCTTCAGTAGAGTAATAGGTATAATAACCACGTGTTTCGTCGAAGTCAGATATTGAAGTACGGTGTAACGCTTCAATTTTTGTCTCTACAATATCCTTCCATCCTATGAATAACACTGCTAAATTGTAAGGATGACGCATAACCACCCTTTATATAGGTTATCTACAACAAAAACTGTTGTACATTAGGCATACTCCAGTACTTAATAAACAAAAACTGTCTGCAAGGCACGTACAACGGTATATAACCTGCCCAAGATAAGGATGAACAGCATGGAGATCTTGAAAACGGTAATTAGAAAAAAGTTGTATAATTTAGGGCATGTGCACATGCAGTTTGCAAAAGTTCATTATTGTTTATCGTTTCCGAGATTTAAAACAACATGCGATTTTTGGGTTTTTCTTTTTTCATAATTCCTTCATTTATTTTAAAAAATTTTTAAAAACCAAAGGTACTTACTTCATTGTAACTTTTTGAATTCTATTAGATGGCGTTTTCAAATTTTTTATTCGACGTTTCGTCTCCGAGAAACCATCATCAACTTTATTTTTTTATATCGCCGTAACCAACGAAACACCATGTATGCATTTTTGTTTACGAATTTAACCATGTATTATGATTTTGAAGCTAATTTTTAAGAAAAATTCGGATTAATATTAGTATTTGATTTTTTTTATGTACAAATTTAACAAGTCCAATCTTTTAAACCTATTTAATTAAAATTACATAATTACAAAAACTATTCAAATAGGTTGCCGTTGTTTTCTAGACACAGGTAAGCTCTCTTTATTGAAGAATGTAAAACATTTCTGACGTCTTTGTATTAACTGCTGCCATAACCGATACTAACAACTACTCTTCATTTTTAAAACACCCATCACACACTTGGTTTTTCAGGTAACCCCATAGAAAAAAATCCAACGAACTTAAATCGGGTGATCGGGTTGGCCAAGATACTTACCCTGTATTTTTCAATCTATTTTCCTGTAAACCGCAATGACAGATAGTGCTGTACACTTCTTGAGTTATGTTGTTGAAACTAACATTTGTCAACAAGTGCTAGAGGCATTTTCCAGTCCTTGGCAAGTTCAGATATCGTTCGGGATTTTAAACTGTTGTGGTAAATAAAAGGTCCCATTATTCTTCGTCCCAAAATACCCATCCACATATTAAATCCAAATCTATGTTGATGACTTGATTCTTTTTTTAAATAAGGATTTTGTTTTGCTCAATAATGTTTGTTACGTCGCGTCAGTTGAAAATTCCATTATTGTTTATCATGTTTTGATCAGACCAAATTATTTTAAAAGGAAAATTTAGATTTTCGTCACATTTTCTAGTATACCATTCGCAAAAACCTGCTCGCCGCTCCTGATCAGCTGGTCTTAAGACCCTAACAAACTCGAAGTTTATATGGATGAAACATATTCTTATTTAAAATGAATTGTACTGTAGAATTAGCTATACCAGTACGATGTTCGATTTGTCTTATCGACATTTCTGGGTTTTCAACAACGGCTTGTAAAATGGTATTACACTTTTCGCCATCATATTGTTTTTGACGGGATAGAACAGGTTTTGTAAATGAACCAAATTCTTTTAAATTAGATTCCAAACATCGAAAAATGGATTTACAAGGTTGCCTTCGTTCAGGATATTTATCCAAATGCATCAGCTAAGTAACTACACAACTTTTGTGGGACCAGATGTAGCATGTCAACATATCGCACTTTTCTTCGTTTGCAAAATTTCGTCTTTTCATAGATACACTTATTGATTAATTATAATTATAAATTAACTAAACAAAACCAAAAAAAAAACCCACGAAGTAATAGTAATAAAAACAACTTAAAATACGTACAATTCAAATAACAGCAACGATTTCAACGCAATAAAACTAAGTTAACAGTTTTCAACAAAATGTTATTTTACAAAGCCTTCTAATATTAACAGATATCATATGAAAAATGTAAAGCTGAAAATCCGAATTTTTCAGCTTCAAAACCATACATGATTAAATTCGTAATAAAAAATACTATCGAATACAGGGTGTTTCGTTGGTTGCTGCGATATAAAAAAATAAAGTTGATGGTTTCTCGGAGACGAAACGTCGAATAAAAAAATTGAAAACGCCATCTAATAGAATTCAAAAAGTGACAATGACACCTTTGGTTTTTAAAAATCTTTTAAAATAAACGAAGGAATTACGAAAAAAAAATGAGACTTTAATCAATCAAATGAATAAATTTTCATTCATTATATTAAGGTCTATTGATATTATTGTTGAATAGTTTGTTAATGACCAAGTTAATGGAACTGAAGTAAACCTAAGATTACATTTACATGTACTGTAAAACTAGCTATATAAATATTAAATGCAAATATAAACAAACAACCGTAGTCACAGAAAAATTATTGATGAAACTGTTACTAGAAGACTGCCAAATGTAAATAAACTTCTAATCGAAACTGTTACTATTGTATTGAGCGGTACTGCCTAAAGCTCTGCAACAATTTCAGTAATAGAAACCAATCTAATTTGTTTAAAGTAGCATTGTAGTAAAGCAATTTAGAAATTAGATCAACAATTGCTCCAGCAAAATCAAGCGGGACGAAAGATTACTCCCCATTGTGACATTTGCAAAAGGGAAATTATGTGTGATGAATTAAACATCTGCAGACACCCGTCTTGTAACAAACTTGCCGATTAATGCATGATTTAAAAACATTATACAATGAACCATTGCAGAATACAAAATTTATAAACTTGAGTATACATAGTTAATTCAAGTGAAACAGTCCATTTAGGTTTTCTGTTTAAAAAATGAAAGTTAATAACGGAAACCTTATCAATAGATTGTCGTAAATCTGTCACGAAAAAAAGGAGATGTTCATTGCCCACTACAATATGAGCATCTTGATTCAAGTCGCGTTTCGTTTAGGGTATTCTCTATTTTAATTGGAGTTTTCAGTCGATTGGGCTTAAGATATCGATGGCTGCTGTCGAAACAGATCTTTAACCTACAATTTCTTCATGCGTGATCCCCTCGCACTTTTATCTCACAGCAGCTCAGATTTCTTAATGAACGTCAACATGCAAAATTCCAATAATTCAAAATCAAAATTATTTTTAAAAACTTATTGAAATAAAATGTGTATGTATTTGTATACTAAATTGATGATATTTTACAAAGTAATTTTTATTTGCACTGGCAACTGAAACGAATTTGTGATGAACAATTCATTACATTACATCCAATTTATAATTTTATAAAATCAATGATACGTTGTAAATTTAAAAAGACAACACGGATTTACGATCACGTAACAGTCTGTTTCGCCAAGTAACTTAAAATGTAGATTCTGTTCAAAATTTGTGAAATCTAATATTAAAAGAGTGTCAAAACGCAATTCTATTTCCTCCTTAATCCACGTAAATCTTTCCGACTCTATCTTAGGATACAAGTAATCTCAATGTACCAAGAGTTATTTTCAAATGTGTTTTATTTTATAATGATAAATTTAACTAGTTGTGGCATATAACAATATATTGTTTCAAATTAACCGGTTTCGAAATTTATTGTATTCCTTCGCACTACTAAAAAAATTTAAAAAAAAAATTATTTAAAATAAATTACCATTTAATTAGCAAACGCATGGAGATATAACTAATTTAAAAGATAAACTCGTCATTGGTGAATGAATTAAAAGATAAAGAATATATAAACTGTAATTAAATTACAAAGTTATGCATAGGAACAAGGATTCAATTAAGATATCTTTTGACTACCTCTTTGACTACTTTAAATAAATAATTTAAAATTAGGAATGAAACTTTTTTAAATTAGGAGCAATTCCCGTTTGTTTCTTCTTTTCAAATTTTTGTAATAAACACAATTGTACTTTCATACCTAGATAAAGGTTTAGTATTAATCGATCAATAATAAAGATAATTAACTATAAGTTATTATCTCTTACAACATATAAGTCCTTTAAATAGAATAGTGTTTAACCTATAAATGATTGTAGTTGAATTTTAATCACACTGTTAATAGTCACATATGTGTTAAAGCATGCTGGTGGCTTGAATTTACCAAAATATCAAATTTTTCATTACCGTCAATTTCAGTTAATTAGTATCTGTAACTATTCATTTGCTTCACGCGACTTTCTTGCCGAATCTACTATAGTGGAGTGATTTCTCTCTTACATCTTAACTAGGCCCTAGTTTTCCACTAATGATACGATATTGTGATACATTGGAAACCTTGCGAGAAAGAATCAGTACAATAGGGTGAAAATATTTCGCGCCTTTTAGTGCATAACATGTTTCTAATTTCGATATTACACTGATCATATTTTACAACTGTTTTCATCAGTATTAACAGTGAAAGAATTATAAATGTGCTTATAATGCGACAACATAAACTATCCTAATACAAATATCATTACACATTAGAAATATTTCTATTTTTATAATCAGCAAACTTAATTTATTATTATTTTTTTAAATTATTCCTGTTATTACGCATAGGGTCCGGTTGCAAATGTGGGTTAAGCTAGCATTACTTTAATCTCTGAGTTAAGAAATGTGATTTGCTATTTTTTAACAGACGGGAGTAATTTACTAATCATTACTGCACTCATAGTTCTTAATCCCGAGAGTAGAGTGATGACGGCTTAGCCCACCATTGTGTAATCGACGGCCCTTAGTGTTTACAGTTGTCAATAAGTACATACCAACAACTAAGTTAACATAATTCGGTTAGGTTCTAATTTAAAAATCCCTCAACACTATAGTACATTTTTGAAACGACATAACCTTTGGGTAAATTTCTCAATTTTTGTATTGGTACTTCTCTTATAGTATAGATAAGGTGTTGTACAGTCTACCATCTACAGATAGTCTAAACTTTGCATTCCTTGTATTGTCATCGTGGAAATCATGTTGAAGGTTATACTCATTTAAATTTTCTGTGACTTGTGGAATACAATGCAATATTGGAGTTGTTGATATTCTTAACGGTGTAAAGTGTTTGTGGAATAGTCTACACCAGTTAATATTCTAACTCGTCAATGTTAATTTGACTTGACAAAGTTCTTATCAGGAAAGTTGTCCTTGACAAACAGTCAATATGATTTTAGTGTAGCTTTGCGTCAAGAAAAATTCTAAAGTACCTTATAGGACGTGTCTCAAACTCTTACTTCTGTTTCAATGAGAACAGTATTAATTGATTGGTTGAAAGTATGTTGGTCAAAAAAGTATATATTTTTTGGAATTTGTATAAAAAATTTAAGACCCGAACTACAAGAAATGGTACTGGAATCATGGTTTGTGCGTACTCGTGGTTTCGCTACTCGTGCCACAAGGCACTCATATTACAATAACGTTCATTGTAACATCCTGTCTTTAATATTTAAGGTACTCCCGACTAGACCAAATAGTTATTAAATTGAATTATAGTGAAGTGCCATCCGTTGGAAAACTATCTTAACCAAAAATTAGTTTCTTACATGACGAATATGTATACAATGTGTTCGAAAAAAATCTATTCTAAATAAAGCGCAGAATATCATATTTCGGTTGGAAGAAAAGTTATAATGACTTGAGAGCCCAGTTTTTTTAGCTTTGAGGTTACCATTTCCAAGATTAGAGACAAACCCATCACTACCCGTTATTGACGTTCAAAACATATATAGATTTTGACTTAATAAGCTACATTTCTTTGAGAAGGGTGGATAAGAGAACGCAAATCAAAATAAGTGCACATACTAATATATTATCAAGCGAAGCGGGTCAGATAATCCCAATCGTACACTGGCAATAAAATGCCACTTTAACTCAATTGTATACACCCAAAGTGTCAATTTAATGATGTTAGAAAAAAATGTTATCACATATGTAAAATCTAACTGCCGCAAATGCTTGTTATAATAAACATACCCGATCATTTCAGTTAGCTACGTAAAATACAAGTAGGTTGTCAAGTACGTCATTGACTCTCACTATCGTAATACCAGTTGAATTTGCTTAAAAAAACATCAACCTTAATATAACGGTTACAGAAATTCGGAGTTTCTGGAAACCTACCAATAACGTACCACCTCTTCATATGAGGTGCTTGTAGTACAGATGAAACAACAGTATCCTGTATCTGAATAAAGCCGTCCAGTTTTGGACGACTACAATTCTGATTGCAATTTGTAACCATAATACATATTTCAATTTAACACAAAAAATATGTCACAACACGTTCTTGAAACTTTTAGTTCACAAACTTGGAATTGTATGTGATGAAATAGTTTTTCATCGCCAAAATAATCTTTACATATATCTGTAAACAACAAAACCATATATCTCCTAGTATAACAACTGAATAATGTAAATAAACAAATTAATCTATTGCAAGAATGTCATTACAACAAGTGTTAGGAACTGCATACGATAGCTTACCACTACGAGTATGTTCTATATATAATTTTTTTTTAATTTCAATGTACTGTAGAAGACCGAAGTAGACTGTGTTCAAGGGACTGTATGTCAAAAGTTAAGGGCGGGTCATTTATAAGCCTAATCGCTCTTTTTTGAATACGATCAACAGTATCGAGAGGATATTGGGAGCACCAACCCAGAGGTGAGAATTACATTCTAAATGAGGTCGAATTGGGGCCTTATATAGCAGAAAGTTGTTGGGAGGTAAAGTACCGCTTAGATCTATACAAAAAGCCTATTTTGCGAGCAACTGTTCTAGTAGCTGATAGAATATGATCAACCCATGATAGATTTGAAGATACAGTCATTCCCAACATAGTAATACAGCCTAAAAACTTAAGATCTGAGCTATTCATGCTTATGAAACGATCGATCTTTTTCGCGGTCACAAGGCAACACTGAGTTTTATTAGCATTAAAATTAACTACATTATTACTTCCCCATTCAAAGATACGTTGAATGTCTTTGCTGATTGGAACTGCCATTTCAGCTTTACGGTCTAGATTTGAGAAAGAAGGTGGATTACCAACTACGAGTAGACTAAGATGAACTGCAATGAAGAGTGTTACCGTTAGAAAATCAAAGTACCTAGCTAGTCGTTCAAGAAATCAGATCATGTATGCATAGCAGAAAAAGTGTAGGCGCTAAAACTGATGACTATGGCACGCCTGCGTTAATGCCAATTTCTTTTGAAAAGAAGCCATCGACAATGACACGTATCATTTAATCGAAACGAATGAGTTTGGCAAGTAAGCACTTATGCCAAACTTGGTCAAATGCTTTTGAGATATCTAAAGTGACTACATCTGTTTTACCGGATTGTTCTAATGTATTGTTCTAAACTTGGGTCAAATATGAGAGAAGATCACCTGTTGAACGATTCTTCCTAAAACCATATTGGTGCACTAAGGAGTTTGCGGGTTTCAAGGAAAAAGAGCAGTTGCTGACTTTTTTCATGATTTTAAACAAAATGGAAGTGATGGCAATTGATCCGTAGTTAGAGGGATCGGTCGTATTGTCCTTTTTGGGAATAACTTGAACATTTGCTAACTTTCATGATGAGGAAAATTCCCCAGAGACATAGAGATCCAATAGAGCTTAGATAGGACTCCTACTAGTTAGGGAGAACATCTCTTTAAGATAACAACAGGGATGCCGTCTGAGCGAGTCGTCTTATTGGGATCGAGCCTACTGATTATCGATTTTGGGAGCTTGTGCCTACAATGAAATGGTTTTATAGTGTATGAGGAAGAGGTGACCAGGGGTACATCTTTTCCAGAGTCATTAAGACATGAGTTTGAAGCAAATAAATCCACGAACAGATTGGCATTGTCTACAGAATATGCAACTACAGATCCGTCAAAGGATGTCATGAGGAGAAATAAAGCTGTAGTAAAGTTTTTAATTATGGCTGTAGCCAAAGACCAAAATTTACTACTGCCCAAAAGAAATGTAGCTAGTTCATTGCATTTTTGTTCTTCAAACAGCTTTTTTGCTTCTGTGATAACACTTTTGCATGCATTTCTAGCACCGACGTATTCTGAATGAGTCTCGACCGTTTTATTAGATTTCCATACAGTATAAAATGTATTTTTCAAATATATTACATCTGAACAAGTCTTATTGTACCAGGGTTGGGAACGAGAATGACCTATGCGAATTTATTTTTTGGGGATGTATAACTCCACGCCCATGAAGATGACTTCAGATACTAAAAGAGCAATGCCCGAAGATGAGGACAACTTAAAACAATATTCACGCCATCGAAATGATGCCAAGAAATCCCGTAAATCACTCCATTTAACTGACTTAAAACACCACAAGGTTCAAGTCAGATAGATTTAGTGGTGAAAGAACTGAAGTTTTATAAACAAGTGGGTTTGGGGTTATTAGGGAGTCTAGTGAGTTCAGAAATCATTTACGTGAGATCACATGAAATAGCACATGGTTCGGCACTATGACCAGCACAATTAGTAGTAGATGAATATTGGAGCCAATTAGAATTATGAACATTGAAATCTCCCAAAATTCAGATATCGCAAGAGGGAAACTGAGACAGAAGGTAGTCAACTTTACTGTCATTAAGAGACCTATAAACGGCAGAATCTTACTAATGTAGGACCAGAATAACTCTTTATTTGGAAAAAAATAAATAAATAAATAATTCACGCAGTTTTTTTCACGTCGAATTTTTTATTCTCCAAAGAAGAAGGCCTCTTGCAAGCGATGTTGTCCTTGAGATAGACACACACTCCTTTATATCGAAAGAAGAGTGAAGATTGTATTAGTATCGGGTAAATCGGACTCATCAGAGAAGACTTGTGTTTCAGATAGAAACAAAATGTCAAGTTGTACTTCAAGATGTTGGTGAGCAGCATTAAGATTAGATCTGATGCCGCGGATGTTGCAATAATGGATCAGAAAGTAAGTACTTTCGGTGAACGAAGTCGCTTGGGGCCTGTCCTCCGGGACAACCGAGCAAGGCAGGTTTTTAAGTCCAGCATTTCTTGCCCTAGACACCATAACCATCTTTTTTTATTTATTTAATTTTGACTTTCAATCCGATAGGAAGACAGTGAGGGCTAGAGGAAGAGTAGGATGAAAATAGATGAAGGATAAGGAAAAGAGTGACCGGCAGATCAGAAAATCGGAGACCCAATATTAAGGAGTCCATGGGAAAGGTGGTGGTATCTCCCCAACTGACATGGGGTACACATGCCTCTCACCTTATATTGTCTTTCACGACGAACAAAAGTCAATAGATATTAAGAATGAAGTTGGAAAGTTGGATAACGGCCACATGGTAATACCTTTGTTTTTCAATTCCGTAGTAAACGAGTTTGGATTAATAATAGAAGAATTTTTGTTTTCTGAAACTAAAACTCGCATTTATATATTTGTACGCAACCTTCACGCACTATTCTATACAATTGAAATAGAAACAAAGATACTACATTTCATTAGATTAATGGAATTAAAGTTATTTTTCAATTTGTATTGTGTTCGCAAAACAAATTTAATGCACACCAGTTTTCTAATAACAAAGTTCTTGCAACCGGTGCTTCTGAGTCCATTGCTTAAAATCTAAGTGCGCGACGTTAATATTTTTTAAATGTCATGTTCAAATAATGCGTTGCACGATTTAGTTTTTTCAAAATCAGAAAGATCTCTTTCTAATAAATATTAATCTGAACAACAGTCCTTATTTTTACACCTGGGTTAAAAGTTGTAATGTAGTTAATGTGTTAAAATAAAAAATTTTGGGTTACAAAATTGAAATACTATCAAAAATGTTACAATAATTTATCCAAGTACATTAAACTAATTAAGTTAAGCAATTTGTGAACCAATTAATTTGCAAATCCAAACAAGAAATGAAAAAATATCTTCGCGCTACATATACTACGTTAGGCATATGCAATCATTTTAGGTGTAGTAAAAGTAAATATTAACCTCGTTAGCTGATAACAATGTTGTCCTTTTCATATACAATAACGATTGTTTGCGTTGTTAGTTACGGAAGGGTATAAAGTTCATTATCACATTTACCTATTAAATTTATATATTATGGCATAAAACGAGGCCTATGGAGAAATTTAATCTCATGCTGAACAAGATAATCATAATTTCTTACAAAGTTAACTTTAGCACTACAATAAATTAAAAAATGAAAGGGTTAATTATTCATCAAAGAAAATGTGTGCTATTATTCTTAATTGCATTTTCCGAATTTTGGTTAAAATAATAATTAAGTTCGAACTCATCTTTCCGTGACTTGAAAAAAATTAATAACTGAGAAATACTTTTAATTAAAACAAAATCTCTAATGAGCGTTTTAACCTCGTCTTGGACGTTTAGTTGTTTTCAGGTGTCTAGAAATTACCGAGTTGCGTTTTAACGCCTACAATAATGTAGGAAAATAATCCCTTCTAAATGATACCATAAATTCAAGAACAAATTATACCATATAATTACGTGTTCACAAGCAGTTCGATGAAGATGAAAATAAACCGCAAGGGGCACATTTAAGTTTCCCAAACCATACATCGGTATGAAATGGTCTAACTTAGCACTCTCCAAATAACTAATCACTGACTCTCATGGTTTTACTTCAATTTGCACTTTATTCGACATAAAACGATCCGTGAAATTGTATTTAAACGCAATTGCCCTGAAACTCTCGCCAAAATATTCCAAGAACGCTTATGAATAGTGATATGTAGT
This sequence comes from Vesta saturnalis, assembly GCA_036346205.1. Taxonomy (NCBI): domain Eukaryota; kingdom Metazoa; phylum Arthropoda; class Insecta; order Coleoptera; family Lampyridae; genus Vesta; species Vesta saturnalis. Next base: position 1,507,607 of record JARFJB010000595.1, on the reverse strand, counting down.
ATAATTTCGTAGGCTTGCTTTTTTTTCCGAAAAAGTTGTCGAAGTGTCTATATGCATGATTAAATTAATATAAAAGCTACCTTTAAAACGGTACAATACTGTATTTAACTGTCTCATTCATTTCAGTTAAGAAGAATCCTTTCGTTCCATTGCATTACTAGATTCTTTCCCACTTCGGTCATTCTCAGACTCGACTTCTCGCAATAGAAACCCCAGGGAAATTCAAAGTCACGCAAAAAATCGAATTAAAACGCTAGCCGAGAAGCTTAGTGGTGGAAGTAAGGCTACAGCGGAACTGATACTTTCTATCTGTCTTACTATCTTACAAGTAAATAAGACATTTTCGTTTAGTTTTCTATAATACAAAATTTATGTACTTGTAATTCTCAACTTTCTTCCAATTCTAACTTTTTCATTAACGGGCAATTTTAAATAGCTTGCATAAAAGAATTTTGCAATGACCAATAAGAAACAGAACAAAACCGATAATAAAAGCTGTGAATTATTTTACCTTTAAATAAAAGTTCAAGTTTAAATGTGAAAACTTTTAATTAAATTCGAGGGTATTGTTATCCTCCCTAAAATTATCTGACGTAGATAACTTTTTTGGATATTGAAATACCAATACTTCTTATTACTATCTGGTAAGCTCGGCATTGCATAATCCACGAGTATGTATGTATGTATGTATGTATGTATGTATGTATGTATGTATGTATGTATGTATGTATGTATGTATGCTATTATATATATATATATATATATATATATATATATATATATATATATATATATATATATATATATATATATATATATATATATATGCGTTTGCAGACGAATGAACATGAAGTGCGCTATATAAAGTTGATATAGCCGCCCTCAATATCACTATTGCACTTTGTGATGACGGTGTTGCGTAATGGACCAAAAACCAATCGCCAAAGGAATCCCTGTGAAGGATACCGCAATCAAGAGTCTCTACAGTAGCTGAACTACCGTGAAAATTTCTCCAAATGTAAACAGCCGAAGGATGTGACAATGGTCGTTGTGCTTTAACGACATGTCGGCTGGATACAAAAGGCTACTAAACCGTGTTCGATAAACTTTCATATCGACTAGGCAATTGAACGTTCAATGGTAAAAGGTTAGGGGGTTATAAAGGTTGTGCATGAAAGTCGTTCGTAGGATAATGTTCTTTTGGTTTAAACTTACATAACGCTTCAGGCTAGTAGACACTTCTATATTTAAAGCAGTATTCTCCACTTACAATAGTAGACATTATCGCAATAACAAAAAATCTGTTAAATGTTATATACGTTATTGTAATATAATGTAATACAAACAAATTTCTATAAACACCCTTTCTTACCTAAAATACGTTTGAATTCAGTGTAATTCGTACGGAAGGAACCAGGTTGCATAATTATATATCCTGATAAATGACTATGAACGTGTGATCGCTAACTAGTTATGATTTAAAAAATTGTAAGATTACACGAAAGTTGTAGAGAGTTTGTCCAATTCGAAAATCACCTGATCTACGGGAATATCTAACATTAAAATAACGCGTAAATATATGCGCATCGTTATGCATTGTAAACTCTTGTCATCTTTTCAGAGAAAATAAAACTGTGATGTCAGTGATACATTTTTGTACATCTAACAATAATCCTCAAATATCCTTAAGTAGCTCAAGCCATTTCTTTACCTTCAATGTAAAACAGCTTATAAAATCTACATACTCTCAAAATAATATTTATTTTAATTTATAGTGAGCGAAGTTTAGTCTTGATTAGCTCACTATACATTTACAAAACGTCCATGCCCAATTCGGGATTAGAACCCGGGGCTTACCCACCAAACGGATGTAATGTTTTACTTTATTTGTTTATTAATTTTTTTAAACTAAAGCACTGCGTAGAGAAACATTCTACCTGCATTCGATATATCAATACATTCAAAGAATGATCAGTTTCGAAGGACCAATGTTGAGTTTCCGATTAATTAAACAATATCGTGGACTGTATATATTTAATTTAGTTGTTATGAGAATAAGTACATTGATTATTAAACCTCATCTCCTATCATTTTATAAAATATTTTTTTTAAATTAATAATATTTCACTTGGGCATACTTATTTTTTATTTTTTCAAAAATAAAGTAATTTGCAAACTTGAAATACTTACATAATAACAAACTAAGTGATTTGATTAAATTCCGATAGACCTTGCCAGATTGGAAGAAGTATTTGTATTATAACGTTAAAAAACTGAATATTGAAAAAAGAAAACATATATACATGAATAACATTTCTATCAGTTAATCTCTTGCTACATATGAGGGTAAGGTGAAAAATTCTCGGCCTGACAATGAAAGACTGCGACTTTCAGTTAAAAAATTATTTTCTACGTAATCTCCCTCGACTTCAACACACTTGGTTCAGCGTCTCTCCATCACTATTCCTTCCCGGAAGTGAAAATATCATCTACAGCCCTCCCAACTTCTTCATTAGATGCCAAGCGCTTCCCAGAAACAAATTTTTTCAAGTTTGGAAACAGATGGAAGTCTGAGGGTGCCAAATCAGAAGAATAAGGGGGATGGCCGAGCAAATCGTACCTCAAATCCCACAGTTTTCCCATCGCCACTACACCCATGTGTGCAGGTGCGTTGTCCTGGTGAACGATTATTTTTTTCTTCTTCAACTCAGGTCTCTCCTGCCGAACTTTGGCATCCAGCAGGTCATAAAGGTTGGAGTAATATTAGACTGTAATTGTTACCTTTTGCAAGGTAATCAATTACAGTCTAATATTAAAAGGATCCCTTTCGCATCCCAAAAAATGGTGGCCATGACCTTTCCGGCATATGCGATCGATTTCGCTTTCTTTGGCGGTGACTCATCAGCTTCCATCCACTGCTTGGACTACTGTTTCGTTTCTGGCGTGTAGTGGTGGACCCATGTTTCTTCCATGGTGACAAATCGCCGCACAAAATCGGTTGGCTCCCTATTGAATTGGTCCAAATATTGCTGCGAAAATCGTTTAGGCATTTGCTTTTGATCGGCATTCAGCAAATTCGGCTATCATCTTGCGCAGAGCTATCGCATCTCTAATTCTTTGTACAAGATGTTTCGCGCCCTTTCTTGCTATATCCCCACAGCCTCGGCTATCTCACTCACCTTTACTCGCGTATCATCCTACACGATATCATGTACTTTTTCAATAGTTTCTGGTCTGGTTGCGGTTTTTGGCCGTCCTTCACGTGGGTCATCTTCGAGGGATGTGCCCTATTATAACACGGGCAAAAGGAACTTACGTACGTTATCCGTCAAGTCACGCTGCACGTTGCTTCATCATTTTTGTGCTTTTGGTCGTGCGTCATGATCATTTTTAATTGTTTAAAATATTGTCAACTAAAAAATATAATTTTTATAATGACATAAAAACAGTGTATATAACGTATTTATTCAACTTTTGGAATAAGACCTACATAACATTTTTCTTAATTTTTCACTGCCCACGAACGCATAAAACACGGCAGTACTAAGAACAGAAAGGAATAATTAGTGTACGGTATTTTTTATTTACACAGTTTTGAGACCATAAGTGATTCCCTACTATTTATCTATGAGAGAAGGTTTCGTTTGGAAGATCGTAAACTATAACATAACACGCTCACTATACCACGATGTTTACAAAAGGCAGTTCTTTGTTAAACTTAGATCACCAATTCGATGAGTAGCTATTTCTTTGTATGAACTGAAATGAACGAACGTGCTAGGACAAAACGAACATATATATGTCTCCACCTTAGACATGATGTGACCGATAGAGTGCGGAAGTTTAGTGCAAAGAAAAATTTACGGGTCTGGAAAACAAAGTTTACTTTATCAACTGAGGATAACAAAAGTATGCTTGGGCCATGAAAATCCTTGCTGGAATTGGACACCAATCAAGCTTGGATTGACTTTTTTGGTTTGATAATTTGACAGTTTATGCAAAAAGGATGAATCTATTTATTTCCTGGTTGGTAATGTTTAGTAAAACCAAATTCTTGCTTTATTAATCATACATTTAGTACGTTAATTGAATTGTTCCTACGCTTTTTGAACTTATTTCAAACATTTTATGGAATTGACTATGTAGCCAACAGACATTATTCCTTCCCTTAAAATATTTTGTACAACATTATAACAGGTTTGAGATTTAGCCATAGGTTCGATTCTAACAATATCAAAGAGTCACGCCATCTTAAAGAAGATACGTCAGTTGAAAGTATAATGCATGAAGACGGAGAGTTAATCAAGTCTTCAAAACAATGCCTTTCAAAACAATGCCTAATTCACTACTTTAACCCAATAAAAATACTTATTTTTTCAGTCTATTTTTTCACCACCTTCAGAAAGAGACCCGAAAGTAGAATGTTACCTTAAGTCATTTGCATAATAGGTTTGAAGACTAAATAAGGTGTGTGCGGGAGTGTCCATTTCTGAGAAACTCATGCATTATTAATGCCGTGGAAAAATGTCCAATGACGAGAATATACCTAATTAAGAGTATATCAAGAAAAAAAATGTGAGATTGTCCAAGACATTCGATATATTTATCCCAGTTGTAGTTAACATCGGTAAAAATACCAATCAATAAATAAAAAAAAAAAATAAAATATTCTTAAAGTAAGTAATATAATAATCCAGTAGAAGCAACAAAATCGTACGTAAAGATGGTTTAAGATATATTTCATTAAATTTTTACGTTTCAGTAGCTATAATAATACTGACGTTTTGAATAAACTCAATACGCCATGTTTCTTTCTGTCAAATGTCAAGATTGAAATGGTAGGAAATACACATAATAATTAAGTTTTACAGGTAAAGGGGAAAATTCGAAATTGAGACAATACCACAAATATCCGTTTTGTTACTTGAATACTAACTACACTGTATTACAAATTGTATAATTAATTGAACAGTAAATTAGCCAAAAAAGGCGTATAAAACGGTTGGTGTATGAAAACGGATACAAAGAAATTAAGTACAATTATTTTTTTTATGATGTTCAAGAATAAAGTGATCCATCGATATATATCATGTTAATTCTTGTCTGGCGTTTATGTACATCATATCCGTATTCTTAATTTGTTAAATTACTGAAATTCCATATAAGGATATAAGGTCTAGGACTCAAACAATTACTCATGATACTTAAATTCGTAACAGGTTGCTAAATATACAATACATAATTGGTTAAAAATAACTTGTACAACCATAAACTCTAGTAGCGATATGGATTTGTTAGACCATTAACTTTTGCTAAGTATCGTAGTAACCCACTGCTATAATTAAATTTAGAACTCATACCATACAATAGGTCTTTTGAAATAAAGCTACTAATTTTTGGATCAAAACTCTAAGAAAAGTAATAATACAAATTCAAACTGAATGTATTTATTATACGTAAAGATATATTCAATTTTAAACATAATGTACGTGTAAACAGTTAATAATAAATTACATATCCGGTTTCCCGTCGCTTTTTTTTCGGTAACGCGCACAGTGTATAATTACCAAAAATGTAAAGTGAATGTAAAACTCAACGAAGCCATGCTTAGTTCCGTGGTGGTTGATGCGTACATTTTGTTTAGAATTTTAGAATATGTTAATGCAAATGGTTATTTGACTATAACAAACTATTCCAAATTTATCCAATTATATAAATAAACTAAATTATTTAGATTAATTTTTTGGGAGTATTAAATGCACGATCAATGTGAGAAATGTATTGTGTACAGTACGATGAGGCAGATATGTATATTACTTCATTTTATTAAAAAAATGAAAAAAAGAGATTGGAAAGTTTTGCAGTCAATTATACTATACAAGTGACTCTCATTAAATCCCCAAAATTCCAAATATATAGCCTTTATAAATTAAAATAATTTTTTCTCCGTATTAAAAACTGATGTGCCTGGTTAGTACAAATATCTGGTGTGGAACACCAGACACCAGACCTTCATCAAAAAATTGCATAGAACGTAATTAATCGATATGTTTAAGGTCTATATCTAGGTATTTTTATATCTTTGAAATATACAGCTGTTTTAGAAATATTTGATAAAAACCACAACGTGCCCCTAATAAACCCCGCTCTTCGCCGCTGGATTTCTCCTAAAATCTAATCAGCTCTAAGCCAAATGAAAATAAGCTTAAATACAAAATTTTAAGTACGTAGGTATTTTAGATCTGGAGTTATCGTGGATGCTAACATATATCTACACAAGACATACAGACATACACACAAACATCCAGACATGATGGCCAATCTTGGCGAAACTTGGACAAAAGTTATAAAATGAGCTAAAAAGTCGATTTAGCGATAGTGAAAAAAAAGTCGATTGCATAACCTTCTATACCTACATATGTATATGTAGGTTGGAAGGTAAAAAAATTAATTTTTGTACTCATAGCTTTAAAATAGGTATTTCCTGGTTACTCCCGATGCACCGAAAACTTGTTTTCTCGCACTGCGGTGTTTTTTTACTTTCCAACAGAAACTAGGGTAATTACGTTGTATGGTTGGTTGCAGAATTGAAATTCTGCTGATATAACGGACACGACAAGGTAATATTTTGATATAATTTTTGATATTGATATATATATTTATTACTATTTATGTTAATATTTCTCATTTTAAAACAAATAATTAATTAACAAAAAATTAAAAAATCTGAATGTTCTTCAGATGAACACGAAGAAAAGGTGCAGTTATTGAAAATCCGCAAATTTATGGTGCAGTTGCTACAATCTTTAATTTCTACCCCTGGAATTGATTCCATGCTCTGTTGTGGAAGATACTTGCTTTTGCCTGTGAATATTGAATGTAGTAGATGATGTTGATTGGCTATCTGTTGCTAAGTGTGAAGGCTGTGGTGCCTGCATTCGTTTAGATAGTTCAATTTTATTGCGTAAGGAATCTTGAATGTATGATTCACAACCTGCTGATGATTTCCATCCCTCAAGTTGTTTAATTCCAACCAACCCCTCTCCACGATTTGCCAACAAGATTGCTGAACGAAAACTATGATCAGTGTATACTGTATATCCATGAATTTTCAAGTTCAAGTATTGAGCAATTTTCATTGGGATTTTTCCAATTATGTTTATACCCACTGCAGTGTTTATACATTTTCCATTAAGGTAAGTTAGGAAAAAGCGTAAGTGGTTTGTTTTTCTTATATTGCTATATTATTTAGTTTATCGATCCATGAAGGGTTTGTGATGGCAAACGACCTGGGAATGCCTGTTTTAGTTTCTGCTTCTACTACAACATCATTTCGAAACTCAATGTCAGCAAGCTTCATTTTGCGGAGTAATTTATTACCTTCATCATCAGGTAGGACGCATCCGGTGGTTCATCTATAAATTTTGAAATTTGTATATCGTCCAACACAGTCCCTGAGGTCGTGCAAACAAAGTGATCATGAGGGAAAATTGACTTTCCGAACTAGTTAGGTAAATAACTATTTCATTGGAGAAAATGGGTAAGCAAAAACTAGAACCTTTACTTTTGGAGTTTTACGTGGATGACAAAACATAACTGATATACTATACTATAATGTTTTGGTCGGAGAATGCATGTGATACATGCATAAAAAATATCTGCTAGGTTTCACTAATGACGACGAAGGATACTCACTATTCCTAACAATAGAAACCACCATTAAAAGAAGACAAGTAACAAATTTTGACAAACAACTTACACTAGAAAAAATTTAACCCAGTGTTCTCAGAACCGTCGTCATTATTATACATTATATCATTAGGAGTCATTAGTTTTCTTAGTATTATAGAATATAAAAAGGATTATCTGATTTAATTAAAGATTATTGGTAATCAATTGAAAAGTTTCTCTACGAGTCTTTTATCTCATAAATGTATTAATAAAGAGGTGGACCGGTTTCAGGGAATACTTATCATCAACAAAAATAAAGTTTAAGTAGTAATTCAACAATAGATGTAAACATATTTTACGTGGGCACACAGATGACAGCGAGTAGGTACTGAACTATTATATAATTTGTGGGTTTGTTTCAATATTTACATGGGGAAGTGTTAAGGTTTAGATCATACTAGTGTACAAGTTATAAATCAGATTCAACCGAATTAAGATTAAAAATATACAACAATCGAGACGAACATTTTTGAATATTTATCAAAACTTGGTTTCTTCAGATGATAAAATAAGCTCAAATAGTAAACTCGATTAATATATTAATTAAACATTAAGTAAAAATTAAAAGAGGCATATGATAAAACATGTATGTCGAATGGCCATAGTAATTTAATACTAGGGTCGAACTGGATTTTTTTTAAGAGAATAAAAATATCGTTAAATGTTTTGCAGGTTTTGACTTTAAGTATGCTCGAAGTAATTCCCTTCGACAATGATACACTTTACCATTCTTTCTTCTGTTTAAAAGTTCCAACCAATTTTTCGGAATACCTTCAATATAAACGTGAACTGCGGCATCAACCTCTGCTACAGACGAAAACCTTCTACGCCGCAAATTCATTTTAAGCCTAAACAATAGCTAAAAGTTGCACATTGCTAAATCAAGTGAATACGACAGGTTCTACTAATTTTTTTATTTTTTGTAGCCAAAAGCTGGCGTATTAAAGCTGCCGTATAGGGTGACGCATTATCATGGTACACCACAATTCCCTATTAAAACTTCAGTCAAACATTTTTCAATGTAAGTGTCTTTTGTCAATCTAGCTTAATCGCCTTTACTAGGCCCGTGCTTCTGAAGAATACTGCATACATAACTTTTTTCGTAGATTGATGCTTCATGGTCATTGTTTCCGCATCTTCGTAAATACGAAATTCTCATGATGCGTAGGTTCGTTGAAAAACAGAACAGTAGTTTGGTCACCTGTCACTACTGTCTGCCATTATTTAAGAAATTTAAAGTTTCATGGCAAATTATTAAATGCTCTGCTTTTTGGAAGTTAGAAAGGTGATGGGGCACAAAACGAAAATGCTGGTGATCGTGTATTATTGTTTCAACAGCTGAGGATCCAACTTATCGCGTAAGTGACTTTGTTGTCGGTAACTTCCCAAGGACGATCTGCTCCTTTTTCGTCATGTCCAGAATTCATATTCTTTGTATAATGTTAATTCCATCTTTTTACTTGTAGTGTGACTTTGAAAAATTACCAACTTGAGTTATAACGAACGTAACTTCGACAGCAAAATTTCAAATGGATGACAAATAATTGGTCCTAATAACGCAATGGTTTGTTTTTCACGGCCTACTGGATTTTCTTACCCTTAATAAGCACAGCTCGGCCCTCGTATCAGATATGGTATTTCCAGATTTCTATTCTATGTCTATGTTTAAAATTAAAAATAATATTGCATTCTCTTAACTTTGTTACCAAACCTAAAGTGAATGTTTAATTTTCCAAATTACAAATAAACTTATATTGCACGATTGTTTTTCTGCTAAGTATTTTATTTTTGTAAAGTGGGCGTGTTTCATAAAGTGAATTGGTTGTTATAAAGTTTTAATGAACGTAATTAGACCCAAAATATAGCAAAAGCGCGAAATAGCGAACAAGTAAAACTTTTAACGTTTATGCTCTAACTGATTTGTGCACGTTGAGTGTGATTGTCGCGATATCAAGAGTGTGCATATCTAATGGTCTTTCGGTTTACAACAAATAAATCTGCATATTATCTAACTGCTATAATTGGTACGAGCATGTATAACTTAATTTGGTTTGTTAAAAAACTAGTTTAATGCAATAATTTGTGTTTTTATACAAATGATAAAATGTATGCTCAAGTGACTGCTACAAGTATAAGATTTTTATGTATTTCTGCAACTTAGATTAATGCGAAAACTTGTTAAGTACCAAACAACAATTAATAAATATTATGGGTACATATAAGTTAATAAATTAACTCAACTGCAACCCCTACGGGTTTGCAAACAAATAAATCTCCATTTCACTATTTTCTTTAAAATATGAAATAAAAGAATTTAAAGAGTCGTAAATTTTAAATAGTTAACAGTACGTACAAATTCCTTGTAATAAATGTGTAATGAAAAATGATTTTGAGTATTTTTTAAATGAATACCCCCATTATTCCCGTTAGGTAAATTTCTTATGAAAATACTTAAAATTCGGGACTAGCATTGGTGGTCTTGATCTCAGAATAAACACAGGAGGGATCCTCGATTATTCTATCATTCATCGACGTGATTTAATATTTGAAATTTATAGCTGCCCGTTTTACATAATCATCGCCTGCAGGGACGCCAGTTTAATGCCAAGAGTATTATGGTGTCATTAGCTTTCATTGCCTGTCTGTGTATAAGTACATCCTAAATGCAAATAATTATTCAATAAGGTTAAAATTAAAATTGTAAAATAGAAATTTGTTTACATGAACTTTATACCTTGTTAATACAAACTATGAGACTAGACTGACACAAGGGCGATTTATTTTTTTACATCACTGCAGTATCGGCAATTTGCCACCAATGTACAAATGCAGTCTAATTATATTGGGCCGTGGTCTGCAATGTAGCGAGTCCCTAAGGACTTCGAACCGAGGTTTGAATTGGCATCCAATGATCGATAGATACGCGAAGACCATTTCAATGAGGCGGTTCCCTATTTCATTCTTCGGGTGATAATGAACATAACATTTTATCGCTAACGCTTTACATGGCATATTCCTGAACATTCTGTTTGTAACGAACACTAGCTTCATCAAACACACTATTATATTAAAAATTATTATATAATATATATATATATATATATATATATATATATATATATATATATATATATATACATTCAAAAACATTTACAGTTGACAGTTATTTCAAAAACATATTTTTTCGGTATATTGTATAAAACTACAACCAATTTAGATAATTGCCGGCATTTTATTAATTAAAGTTTGTGTACACAGTCATACGAAAAACCAGATGAAATAAATTGAAATTGACTGTATTTAAAATGAAATTGTGACCATTATTAGTTCAGTTGCAGTAACTATATGACCAAGGTAGATATGACATTGACTGTAGAAAACGAATACGTACAACTCAATTCTCAGTAGTAAGTTTTTCGAAAATTAATAGCATTAAAAACCCAAATAAAATTGTCACAGATGTACAAGAGTGTACTACTGGCGACAAAAGTAGAATATATAAAGAGTGCAGAAACAAAATCAGTATTTGCAAATCCTTGTAAGTCTTAAGCACCGTTCTAATTATAGAGCGTGAACGTTATCTAGTAGATACATAGGTTAACTGTGAAAATAAAGCAGGTATGAAATCAAGACTAATGACTCACTTAAACTGATAAACCCGGAAAATTGAAGCACACCGCCATTCCAAGCGATCTATTCAAGTAATTCTCTTTGCAACAATAATTAAACTAATAAATGCGAACCGCAGACTGTGAAATCAAAATCGTTTTGATTTTATCATTAGTATATGTTTTGAGGGCAACTTTTTAATTCGTAAAGTAGTATTGCTATGCCAACTATTCATCAACTTTAGAATGCGGATGCTACTTCGTAAAATTAAATTATATAAAACCAATACAGAATCAACTACATCACAGGCCGTTCTGATACCCCAACAAATTTAATAAAGACGACGTATCAAATGGGTAAAAGCATATACACAGATAGTTATTATTGATCAAGTCTACGTTAATTAATCAATAGAACACTAAATTAATCTAAAGGTACGAAAATGTAAACTTTCACCATTACTACACATAATTAAAATACTTAGCTTTTTGGGGTTTTCAAAGGTCTATTTTTGTATTCATATTTTACATAAATATATACGTTTCGATAACAGTTACAGTTATCGCCCTCAGTAATGCTTTAAGAATAGTCTAAGACGTTGGAATAAATTTATGAAATACGAAAAATATATGAAAACACCATTAAAGTATTATAATATTAATCTACAAGGTAGTCTTTTAGGCGCTAAAATTATATAATTATTCATATGCAACATATGACCCAAATGGTAATTCAACGCTACCAAAAAAAGTGAATTAGAAGTTTTAAAAGTCAATAAACAAATTCTGAATTACCTTACGAGTATATACAGGGTGAGTCAGTTTTTTGTAGACAAACTTTAACAGGAGATAGAACACATGTTTCTAAAAAGAAAAGTTCCTATAAACATATGTTGTCGAAGGCTTCGTTTCCGAGATACAGGGTGTAACTCATAAACGAATGCTTAGATTTTTTTCATGTTGGGGGGATAATGTCTATTAATTAAGGGGCATAAAACAAGCGATAAGAATGTTCACAAACTTACACAGTGGCGGAGTGGAGGGGGTGCTCAACCCCTTTCATAAACAGAACTTCTACGCCAATTTTTAAAAAAAACTGTTATTTTCATTATCTACATACAGTTTAACAAAAATAATGTACCTTCTTCTGTTTCGAAATTCCTGTGCGTTTCCGATTTATTTTGATTTTTAGTGTTTGATGTAGTTTTTAAGTGAGATTCTAATAAGTTATAGACCGCTGCTCACTTGCTCTCATTAAAGAGCCGCCACTGTATCAAGCCATACTCAAATACAAGACTTTCGTAAATTGAAATCTGTTTAGTACACTAATTTTAAAAATCGTTATTTATTATTGTAACAATACTTAATTAATAATTGTGAAATTAATAAGAATTCTTAGCAATAACGATTTATAAATAAATAACAATAACACTAGTATAATAAAATTAGACACTTTGTTCAAAATGTAAACCGTTCTTTTCAATACACATTTCACAGCGACGTACAATAGAACGGCTTAAGTTAATTAAATGATACACCCTTATTTCATTGCAAGCATCTCTGATGCGATTGTGAAGTTCTTCAAGTGTATTAACCGGAGTGTTATACACCTTTTCCTTCATGAATCCCCATACAAAAAAGTCAAGTGGCGTTAAATCGGGGGATCTAGGAGGCCACGACCTATCCACCTCCCCGGGTAGTTATTGTTTAGCCAATTTCTTACATTTCTGCCATAATGGGCCGGACATCCATCAAGCTGAAACCAAGAATGTCCTCTTAAATTCAAAGGAATGTCTTCCCACATATTAACATGTTCCTCTTCTAAAAATTGTAGGAAATTTTCTGAATTTACACGTTGTGGCAAGAAATAGGTCCAAACACGTGGCTGCCGTAAATTCCAATCCAGACCTTTGTACTAAATTCATGTTGGTCGAATGGCATGTGGGTTTTCATGTGCCCATATATGCAGATTGTGGAAGTTTACGACGAGTAAAACAGGATTCATCAGTCCACAGTATGTTGGATAAGAAATCTCTATTATTTTGAATGGAGTTAGGAACCCACCTACAATAATTAAGTCTTCGTTCGGCGTCACCTGGACATAAACCATGAAATGGTTGAAAATGATATGGGCGTCTGTGATCCCGTTTTAAAACCCGGGCAACTTTACTTTGGGAAATACCAAGAGCAACAGCAGTACGTCGAGTACTTATCGTGGGGTTCCTATTAAATTCACGCAATATACCCTCTCCAATTATATGTCGTCCACGCTTGTTCTGTCGGCCCCCATGTACATTTCTCAAACCCTGGTTAACAAATCGACGATGGATACTCACAAAAACGGAATGATGAGGTTGTCGTCTATTTGGAAATCTTCTCCGATACTCCCTAGCTGCATACCTTGAATTCCCATTTGCGAACCCATAAATAAAATGAATGTCGGCTTGTTCGCTATTTGTAAATGTAAACGACATGTTACACTAATTAAAAGCTAGCAAATCAAATGAAATAACTTTTTGAACTTAAAAACAATAATTAATAACAGTGAAATTATTCAAGATGAAGCAAGTGTTTGTAAAAAGTCAAACTGTCGTTTCAAAATATAAAATTTAATACTTACTTGTTTTCCAAGGAGTATCATATTTTGTTGCAATGAAATAAGGGTGCATCATTTAGTTAACTTAAGACGTTCTATTGTACGTCGCTGTGAAATGTGTATTGAAAAGAACGGTTTACATTTTGAACAAAGTGTCTAATTTTATTACACTAGTGTTATTTTTATTTATTTATAAATCGTTATTGCTAAGAATTCTTATTAATTTCACAATTATTAATTAAGTATTGTTACAATAATAAATAAGGATTGTTAAAATTAGTGTACTAAACAGATTTCAATTTACAAAAGTCTTGTATTTGAGTATGGCTTGATACAGTGGCGGCTCTTTAATGAGAGCAAGTGAGCAGCGGTCTATAACTTATTAGAATCTCACTTAAAAACTACATACATGTTTATGGCGAAATTGATACATACATAATTATACAGAAAGTATTGACCGCATAACAATAATAATTATGCATTTCTTTTTATACGAGGATAATAACAATGGATACTAAAACAAACCGATAACCTACCTATTTATAAATGAAAATGTATTTGAAATTTTAAAGAAACGATCGTTAGGTACTAAAATGGCTCCAAAAGTTTTATTATATCTTTTTTATTAAAAACTTTATGTTCAATTATTCACATAAAGCACATTATTTAACTTAGTACCACATCAAACACTAAAAATCAAAATAACCCGGAAACGCACAGGAATTTCGAAACAGAAGAAGGTACATTATTTTTGTTAAACTGTATGTAGATAATTAAAATAACAGTTTTTTTAAATAGTCATTGGCGTAGAAGTTCAGTTTATGAAAGGGGTTGAGCACCCCCTCCACTCCGCCACTGTGCAAGTTTGTGAACATTCTTATCGCTTGTTTTATGCCCCTTAATTAATAGACATTATCCCCCCAACAAGAAAAAAATCTAATCATTCGTTTAGAGTTATAATGAAAATTTGAGAAAAAAAAATTATATTCAACACCCTGTATCTCGGAAACGAAGTTTTCTACGACATATGTTTATAGGAACTTTACTTTTTAGAAACATGTTAAAGTTTGTCTACAAAAAACTGACTCACCCTGTATATATATTTACATTGCTATAAAGAATCCTTCAAATCGAACCATGCAAAAGTTGCTGTTTCTAACAGTGGTGAACCATATCACACAGGGGAAGGATTAGAAAAATCTTTTATTAATTTTATTTTAATGGAAATAAATCTAAAACATATAGAGTACGATAGTTTGCCACAATTACTAAATTACAAACTACTGCAACAAATACGCTTATTTTGCAATTTGTTAAACACGCTTATTTTGCAATTTGTTATACACGCTTATTTTGCAATTTGTTATACAAAGAGCTATACAAAAATTTATAATGTTAGTGATAATTAATATTAACGTCATAACAAGCCCAGTAACAATTTATTTTTATTTCTTCTGGCCTTCTATGGAATAAAATACAATGTCACTGCTCAATTACTTACGTAATTGTTCCTGAAGTATACCTTTTACTCATGTAGTCATAAAGTGTAATATGGTGCAGAAAAAAATCAGTTGAAGCATTGCAATCTTACCATGAACAATATTCTGATCGTCAGCTGCCCCCCCCCAAACTTTTTTTTTTGCTATATATACCGGATGCCCACGAGATCACTTTCCGGCTGCCATTTTTTTATTTATCTATCGATTTAAAAGAAACTTGGCAGGGTTGTTACTCTAACCAAACGTCATTTTTAGGAATTTTTGACAAGCATTTCCGACTTCCGGTTTCACCGGAAATGACCTTAATCTTTGATTTTTAAATGACACCCCCTGTATATTTTTTGTTTTTCGGATTCTGGAGGTCATTTTACGGCCGATTGCGTAATATTTGAATCGATTTTATTCCAAATGTAATTTTACAATTGAATTTTATTTTCTCAGCCAGAGTGCCATGACCATCTTAAAATCATTCTACATACTTAACTCACTTCCTGAAAAATGCAAACTCACTTTTATCTTTGTTAACTTTTTTACTAGAACGTTCTAAACTTTATTTTTGCCGCATTATGGGCGCGTCTGAGAGTTGTTTTTAAAGCAGCACAATTTTAACGCATTGCTTTGCGTATTTTCCCAATTTTTTCAGACAATTATTAGATTATAACTTTTGGACCTTATAACCACCAATTAAATTTTCAAAGTGCTGCCCTTCCACCTCTTGACATTTCCTAACACGAAAAACATTGTTTTCTACGACACTCCTAAGCATGTCGGGGGTAATGCTAGCAAATGCCGCTCTTATACGGTTTTCTAAGATGTTAAGTGTTGTTGGCGGTGTTCGGTAAACAATCTCCTTAATATGGCCCCACAAAAAAAAGTCAAGAGGTGTAAGGTCAGGCGAACGAGGAGGCCACCGGATCGGTCCACGGGTAGAGATAACATGTTCTCCAAATCGTACTTCTAAGTAATTTTTCACAACAATAGCGTTGTGAGCCGGCGCACCGTCTTGTTGATAATAAAGGTGTTGATTATTTCCAGCGGTAATTCCTCCAAAAAAAAATTCAATTTCATGATGTAAAAAACCCAAATATCGTTCTGCATTTAAATGCCCTTGGAAAAGAATCGGTCCCACAATACGAGTACCAATTATTCCAGCCCATACATGTACTCCAAATAGCTCTTGAAAATTACCTTCCATCATTGGATGTTCATTTATCGTTGACCAATATCTTGTATTTTGCCGGTTGAACATTCCATTATTGGTAAATTTCGACGTCAGAATCCAAATAGAATTGGCTAGGCTATTATCGGCATCGTTATGTTCCAAGAACCAGTTGCAATATTCCAGTCTTCTAACAAAATCTCCGTCGTACAATGTTGGTGAAGCTGGTACTTAAATGATTTGTATCCATGTTTCTTCATAATCTTTCTTGCTGATTCTGCGCCAATGTCTAATTCAAAGGCAATTTCCCTTGTGGATGCTGTGGGGTTTTGAATGACATATGCTATTACATTTTCTTCCGTTTGTTCATTAATAATAAAATGTTGCTGCAAATTATCTGGTTCTTGGCGCATTTTTCTTATAAGGTAGATAATGTATTGTCTTGTAGGATGATGAAGACGCTCAGGATATTCTTCCCGATAAACTCGTTCGGTTTCCGCTGCATTTTTGGCACAATGTCCATACATAATAAGTATATCAACCTGTTCACTCTTGGTAAACATTTTTGTTAATTTTATAATTAAACTAAGTGCAAACTTTAATTTAATTTTTAAGTAAAATATTAGATTTATGTTAATAAACAACAACCTTTATTATTACCTGTCAAACTTTTAAATTTACCATAGTGTTTCCCAGGCAACCTACCAACCTATTGTTTTCATGGCAACTCTGATGTGCTGTGACATAGGAAGTGTATTTTATTAATGAATAAGACGTAAATATAAAAATAAAAATGTTTTAAATCGAAAATGGGTAAAAATGACAAAACGTGTTAAACGTCATTAAATTCGTTTTAAAATACTGCATTTAGTAGTTTTATGAAAGTGGTATGCTTCCATTTAATTTTTTTGAGCTACGGCAAAAATAAAGTTTAGAACGTTCTAGTAAAAAAGCTAACAAAGATAAAAGTGAGTTTGCATTTTTCTGGAAGCGAGTTAAGTATGTAGAATGATTTTAAGATGGTCATGGCACTCTGGATGAGAAAATAAAATTCAATTTTAAAATTACATTTGGAAAAAAACTCGATTTAAATATTGCGCAATCGGCCGTAAAATGACCTCCAGAATCTGAAAAACAAAAAATATACAGGGGGTGTCATTTAAATATCAAAAGTTAAGGTCATTTCTGGTGTAACCGGAAGTCGGAAATGCTTGTCAATTCCTAAAAATGACGTTTGGTTAGAGTAACAACCCTGCCAAGTTTCATTTAAATCGATATATATATATATATATATATATATATATATATATATATATATATATATATATATATAAGCAAACGGCAAAACTTTTAATTACTAAGCATGTAACAAAATTTAGAAAACGAACAATACTTGCGTCCAAATAAATGCCTGATTTTTCACTGTATTCTTCGGAACACTCTTTTCAATATTGCTATCAATCGTTTCTCACGAAATTTTACGAAATGGTTTCCTTTTTACAATAAACTTAACTTAAATTTTTTAACGTGGCTGCAGTGTTTGACACATACGTCTTGTTTATGACAAGAATAGCTCTGTTACTATGGTAGTTTAGCATGATGTCATTTCAGTTGAATTACCGCTGTACTGTAATTCATAACGTGCAATGGGATTACCGCTGTAATCCTACCGAAGTTGCATTGCTGTATAGGAGTGAATTATACATGAGGGAAATATACTAATTTTGTATATGCAAAACTCGTTAAGTTAACGTCAGATGAGGTACCACGGGTAGAAAAATTATCGGACCTTACTTTTATGAAGACACCGTTACTGAAGATAGATACCTGAATTTAAGAACAGGAACTCTAGAGAACTTCTTGGATAAGATAAATACAAAAACGAAGAGTTATGGTACTTCTAAGAAGACAGTGCTCATGCAAAACTCGTTAAGTTAACGTCAGATGAGGTACCACGGTAGAAAAATTATCGGACCTTACTTTTATGAAGACACCGTTACTGAAGATAGATACCTGAATTTAAGAACAGGAACTCTAGAGAACTTCTTGGATAAGATAAATACAAAAACGAAGAGTTATGGTACTTCTAAGAAGACAGTGCTCATGCAAAACTCGTTAAGTTAACGTCAGATGAGGTACCACGGGTAGAAAAATTATCGGACCTTACTTTTATGAAGACACCGTTACTGAAGATAGATACCTGAATTTAAGAACAGGAACTCTAGAGAACTTCTTGGATAAGATAAATACAAAAACGAAGAGTTATGGTACTTCTAAGAAGAGAGTGCTCTTGTCGGGTCCAACTCAGGGGCCACTTCGCTCGGCAGATATTGCCCATCTGGATTTTTATATTTGGGAGTATGCTAAAAATGAAGCTTATAAGCACAGATATTGCATCATTATTAAATATCACTATAAAAACGTTTGTGTTCATGGCCAACTAGAACAATATGGAAATATTCACAAAGTTTTCGACCCTGCCACAATAATATACCTACAGCACGTTCCGTTGAAAAATTTGCATTTTTGAGATTAGCTCTAAACTTACGTTGAATGCGCATGCATATTGTAAAATAATCGAGTTTGCTTAGGAGTGAAAATGATTCGTTTTTTTTTGTGTTCATACTGTAAGCGGAGGTTAACATTTGTTTGTAATACTTTAGAAATTACTACTTTCTTAAAATTAATGAAGAAAATTAGTTTTTCCTCTGAAGAGATGTAGAAAACAACATTGCCCATATGATTTGACCATTTACCTAAACTACAAAACAGAAATATACGTTCATTAGAAACACTTAGGAATACGAAACTTGAACATATGATAATAAAAATGCTGGATCAGGTAATTGGAACATATACATGCAAACGTAAAACGAACCGTTAGTCAATGGTTCTCCTCTACCATACACTGGTACTTACTTAACGTTTGTGCCGCAAGAAAAGTACTTGAAAGAATTGAGTAAACTATTTATACATCTATATGTGAAATCCACAAAACGGCTACTACGATACGAACAAGCTGTTGCCGTTGTTCCAAATATGCGAGCTAAGGAAACTACAGTTCCTGGTCCAAGGAGTATCGAGTTCAAAATGGACAAACGTACCGGGTGTAAGTTTTGTCCTATGAAAAATGTGAAAAATATATTTTAAAGTTTATAGTAGATCTCTTTGTACTAACTGCAAAGAGTAATCCTTTAATATGTACTACAATTATTGTGTAATTTTAAAATTTATTTTTCTTTGTTTGGTAAATACTACACTTCAATACACTACATTAATATAACTAGATCGATACTATTTAGAAAACGTTTGGCAAATTTTCTAGCAAACAATAACACGTGTTTAATTAAATTATTCGTTCATAACAAAACTTATAATAATGACAAGTGTTAATTAATTATAACTTTAAAAAATCGAAAAGTATAGTTAGCTCGATGGTTAAATTTGAAATTTGGGAGTTTGTACATTTCTTACAACAATTGCACAGCATATTTAGTTGTTCTCTACGGTGGAAGAATTGCTAGAATATGGGAATCAATCGCTTTATCTATCCGATAGTAAGGTTACATGAATTATTAAATGTTTTTTTAGAAGTATGATCAATTGATGTTACCAATTTTAAACGAGAACACTTCATGTTTTCAATTAATTTTTAATTTGCACCAAAGCCAAGATAAATGTGTTGTGTCATAATTTAGTATAAAGACAAAAGAGTATGGATTTATTACAATGGGACAACTCTAACGAAGAAAAAAAAATAGAGTTATGAAAAAAATTGTATAAGAAGTTAATATAATAATAGGTGGCTTGCGTCAAACAGATGTTGTTATCAGTTTTGTACTGTTTTTGTGATTGCGCGTCATTTATCTTTAGTGAAAAAGATTAATTACCTTGCTCACGTAATTCTTTCAGTTTGGTGAGTGTATTTTTTAAATTTGCTATTCTGCAGTCAGTCGAATGGTTAGAAGATTAGGGAAACCGGATCGCACCATAGAAAACGTGGCCAGGGCAGAAAAAGGTCCACACGTCAAATTGATGAGCGCTTTCTCAGACTACAGGTGTTATGAAACAGAAACCGTACTAGCAGAGAGCTAAGTAATTTACGCGAAACTGTCAGAAATGTTAGAATTTTTGCCTTAACCGTCAGAAGAAGACTAAAGAAGCCAGATTGTCTAGTAGAAGGCCTGCTAGTGCACCGCTGCTTACCCCAAATCACAGATCACGGAGATTAAGATTCGCTAGAGATCATGAAGAGTAGACTATCGAAGACTGGAAGCGAGTTTTGTTCACAGATGCAACTAGAGTGAGCCTAAAAAGTCCAGATGGTCGTGCTAGAGTATGGCGGTGGCCTGGCGAAAGATTTTACGAATGCACTATCTCTCAAAGAGAGCCATTTGGTGGTGGATCAAAAATGTTCTGCGGGGGAATATGTTTTGAGGCACGTACAGAATTAGTCCCCATTCGTCCGCGGTCCATGAATGCGCAAAACATTATTCAAGATCATGTGATGCCGTTTGCGCGATTTATACGGTATCCCTTCATTTTCATACAAGATAATGCGAGGCCTCACGTCGCAAGACCTGTTTTAGATTACTTAAACGAAGTCAACATTGAAGTCTTGGAGTGGCAATCGCGCAACCAGACTTAAATCCAATCGAGCACCTTTGGGATGTTCTAAAAAGATTGGACCGATATCATATGCCTGCCCCAATAAGCCTGCAAGAATTGGCTTACCACAACGAATGCAAGCAGTTATAAGAGCTCGTGGAGGTAATACGAGGTATTAAGGTTCATGAATACTTTTTGTAAATTGGAATTTTCCTTTGTTTGTAGAGCTAAGTTGATTTTTACAATTTTTGTACCTGATCCCCAAATTTTGTATAATTCTTCGGATTCTAAATAAAAATACATACTGAGGGCAATAATAAAGACATAATTACAAAATTTATAGTGGTGCGTTAATTTTGAACAGGAGTGTATTTACGAGGCAGAAAATTCTAGCTTAATGGTTCCATAGGAGATGCAGTTCAACTTTAGTATGTACGTGTTTCGAAGACTTGTTAGGAGATTTTAAACAGTGTGTAAAGCAAAGAATAAAGTGTATTATTATTGCTAAAGACGGAGCCTACTTAAATTCTCAAAATTAATTCTCAATACTTTCCGATTGGCACACGAAATATGAATACTTAAACGTAAAGTCTAACCAACATTTATCAATGTTGCCCTAAGCAGATAGGAAAATGACACGTTTTAAAAGTATACTAACATCGAATGTTGTCAAGATATTATGTACATAAAGAGGATGCTTTTGCAATTTTAGTGAAACGGTCTTATTGATAAAAATATCTCCAAAAAATGTGCAATCTCTAGCATAAAATATTTTACTTACATTTGCAATCAATCTAACATGTAACACAAAAAGTTATAAAATGATATCGCAATTACAATGGTGTAAACGTAAATCATAGTTATTAATCACCCATCTTACGCTTGTTAGCGAATCCACATTTTCTGTGGAATCCGAAAACTTTCTCGATTACGCAAAGATGCAATAGAGTTTCGTTCTACTTATGCAATAGTTGAAATTTATACTAAGTTCTACTCCCAGGGGCTATGTAGATGGTTCCTCTGTTCTCCCATTGCCATGTAGTTCGCAAAAGGGACCTAGAAATTTAGTTGAAGATATCGCAATGGCTCCAATTGTACGTTATAAATTCTAAAGCTACACCTTAATTACGAAATGTATTACCAAAGTAGTAAGCTTTCCGTCATGCATATTTAGATTTTAACCTGTGCATGATCTTTTTAAATAGTTTTGTGTTTAGTTTATGAATCTTTATCCTTAATAATATATTCTATATAATGTAAAAATAATCATTAATTTTTAATTAATCACATGTTGAATAATGATAAAATTAAAAAAAAAAACATTCACATATGCAAATTAAAATGTTAATAACCGTAGCAACTAATGCGCGTATGAAATGTTGCTTGAAATATTCGCGGTTATTCATCAAAAAACAATAACTCTTACACTTTTATTACACCAGATTACGTTAAAAAGGTTAATTATGGCGAAATAAAAAAGTAAAAAAACTAAAACGATTAATTAACGCAACAGTAGTGGGTTTGATTTGTTGCATAATTTATACGGGAAGTAATGTATGATAGAATTGTTAAAGTGATTCACTTACATCATCATTTAACTTAATTAACCTTGGTTAAAAATTAGGTCTGTTAAATTTTTCAAACATTTGTCACGAACTGTACAACAACGTATTTCTAATATCTTGTAAAACACAATTGTTTTCGAAGGCATTTTTTTTCGCTAGATTTTACCAAAATTATACACAACCTTGATGGCTTGCCACTTGTATTAGAATCTATCTAACAATAGAAGTGGCGCAACAAAAATTGTAAAGATAAATCTAAACAAGTTTGGTAATAAATTTAACCTTCACATACAATGAAGGAAGTACGCTTGTTACAGTTTTCCTTGGTTTACATGCCCGGATATCTAAATGTTTAATTACAATAGTAAGAAAAATGTATTTTATACTTTGCATCATTTAATGATATAAGCGAAGATTATCCGTAAATACAGAAGATTCATTCGACTTGCAAAACTTATTTTTTAATCGATACTTTTTCTTTTTTTATTTTCGGTTAGAAAATAGGCCACAATAACTTAGAACGTTTTGGATGTGTTTGTTATTGCATTTTGGTCTAACGTTTGAAGAAAGAAATAAATTTCTATCACTAAGAACTATTTGAATAATAGATAACGTGAATGCATTACAAAGTTACTCATGTTAAAACTACTAATCAATCTATTGGCGTATATACGAGATAAAAAACATTACTAAAAAAATTAAAAAAAAAAATTACAAAGCGACCATTTACATATATTTGTTTATGCCTTCCTTTTCAAAGATAAATAATCAGTAATGTGGCGTATAAACAAATTACACAATATACACAAAATTTGACCATAACAGTTCATCTCAAAATTTTTTGAAAATTAATGTTTTGAAACGAACATATAAAATAGTGTCTAATACTCGTGCGCTGTTATTTTTTAAGTACTCTACCTTCCTTACAACACGACGCATTAGTTATTCAAAAATGCTGACATCTAAAAAATCAGTGTCGGTATACTCGTACCATAATGCACTCATATTCAAAATACCACATCGTTAGAGATTTCTCAAGGTAAGGTCTGAAAAAATCAGTCAATGCTTCACATGTAATCCATCTAAAATCTTTGACGAGAGCATTGCATGGATAGAATCGCACAAACATATACATTCTTGAAAAAGTCATAACCAATATCATGAGAGACAGTTATGTCATCGGAACCTTGTATCAATCAACACATATTTTGAAACATTTTAAAACATGCAAAATATCTTGATTTTAATAAGGTAACAAAGATACTTTCTAAAAAATTGTGTAATGAAGTATACAGTAATACCAATGATAAAGAAAATATAAAGAAAAAATATTTTCTCTAACTGGATCGAACCCCAGGCTTTCCAGCTGCCAGTCAGACGTGCTAATCCGCTATACCACACCTTCAGATGCAAGACCAACTCATTTTTTGATCTCCGATAATTGGGATGTGTGAGGTGCGATCCCCATGTACAGAAAATATTTATCTGCTATAGATACGTAATAACGATATGAAACTTAATGACAGAAATAACGGAATTTTATTAAAATGCTAATATGTTCCTCAATGCACGCAAAACGTTACATCGCCGTTCTTGACGGTGGGCGTTGATAAAATTAAACATCGTCGGTAAACATATTTGCCTTCTGGAACATGTAAGTATTGTTTCGGGTGTATTTTTTAAATTAAAATTAAATGACATTCAACTAATATGACGTTTATCAATAACAACGCAACATGGTAACTAAATCTAAGATCAAACACCAACATTTAAATTACTCTACCACCTAAAAAAGAGTCATTTCACATCAGCATCTGCTTAATCTTTAAATTTTTTTTTATTTGTATTTCAAGTTAATTTGCCCAATTATCAATCCGGTTATGAAAAAATAAACCCAAACAAGTGAAAAATAATGTATACATAGAACGTGTGGCTTCCTTGTCCCTTTGTTTTACAAAAATTTGAAAACATATCTAATACCGCTCGTAATGACAACAAATTCGTAAGACTTTCATTTATACATACATGGTATGTAGTAAGTAAACGATACAAGAATTTAAACGCAAACATTTTTAGTCGGAGGTTTTTAGACTGATTTTCATATTTTGCGTATGATACCGAAATATTAGAGAAAAATAACAATGTCGAGACCATTTTTGTTAACAATATACAGTGTATCCAGTCACTTCACATCCATAGCTCAGGCTTCTATTCCATAACCCATTTTAAGTCAAAAACACCTTATACACATACGTCCGTAACTCGATAGTTAAAAAGTTATACACAATATTAAATTTATCAGACCAAACCAAAAAAAAAAGGTAAACGAAAAAAATAGTTAGGTACGTAATGTTCTTACTTTAATTCCATTTTATACAGAATCAATCATACCAACTGTTTCAACTTCGCTTTTCATTGAGCATGTGGCTTGATCTCATCAACACCCACATTACTGGGTCATAAGAACTGCAAGAACGCGAACGCCTAACGTCCGAGCATTGTTTAATTATTTCACAAAACGAATTGCTAGTATTCTTGGAAAAAGTTATCCAAACCAAAATAAACATGTGGTTTCAAACACGACCGCGCGCGCCATATTTTGGCATATATTGGAATCATTTTTTTCTACTTTTCTAATGACATTTTGTAATGACATGAAAAACTTAGTCTACACATACATTTAAAACTAGAGAATTAGTTAACCAAATTATAGCTGTAAGTGAAACCGTGGACAACGCTCGTCACACTTTTCAGAGAGCCACTGATTCTATTATAAGAAGGGCAACAATATGCGTAGCAGCTGGCGGGGACAGTTTTCAGCAATTAACATGGTTGATTTTTGTAAAATGTATTTTTAAAACATAAAACATTGCGCGCTTACTATTTTTTATTTGCTATGATATATTTCATATTGTTTATAACTTTTTAATTAGTGAGTTGCAAATATATGTATGTATTTACGCATGTACGCGTGCTTGCGTGAGTGTATGTCTGCATCCCTGTACGCGTATATGCACGTAACGTGCGTACGTACAAGGATTAAACACAAACAAAAATACCAATATTTAATTTTTTCGTGCAGTCAATTGAACTAGTTATTTAAACAATAAGTATTTATTCTACAATACGGGTAAGCTAAAAGCTAATGTAATGTGTCCACATGGATTAAGTAAATCAATAAATAGAATTCAATTTAATTACAATGTGGTTACAGTGTTTCCTTAGTAACATATTTCAGGGTATATCATTTTATTTTAACCGTAATCACAAAATAAAAAAGTGACATATCGATTTTATTGATCTCAGTAAACACTACTTACCATACTTACATTAAAAATAACTATTGGTAAAGAGCTTAATAAGCACTATCTATTTGTATTTTTATCTCGGTGGTGAAAATAAAGATACTGAAATCCTTGCCGGTATGGTGGTGAAAAGGGTGGTCACTGAGCTTGAAATACATGCACTAATTGTAAAATTGTTCCTCATTCACATATCATAACAGAAAACACGTGGAAGTTATTTCTATGCAAACTCAAATCGGAGGGTAATAAAAGAAGATTTAGTGTAGATATCGATTAAAGTAATAAAATTGTCTTTAACCTGAATTATTCTTATTAATAATACTTCAAACGGTTGGATGAAATGAAAACTGAAAAAACATTATTCCATTATTTAAATTACGATAATTCACAAGTTAAACTTAAAAGTTCCTAAAACTTATACGAACCATTTATACCAGGAAAAGCATATAAAATAAGTATACATATAGGGTAATTCAGAGCATGCAATGGTTTCCTTAAGCCTGTAAATTGACTGTTTCTCGAAGCGATGGCGATAGTGTGCAATAAGGGACTTCGCCGACAAATGTAATTGCAGTCGTACACACTTGCACAACGACGACGTTCCAAGAAAATTGCTAGTAACAAAAATTACGTTTATCGTATCTAACAGATGTTACTGAAAAGGTGTAACAACCAAATTTGAATATAAGCCTAGAAATCATACGAAGTAAGATAACATCAATTATTGAAAGAAAAAAAACTGCCTTATAAGCAGTCACCGTCTCAATGGCTAAAGCAATTCAGACGGAAAACTAGAGCCTGCTTGAGCCAGCACGAAAACAGTTCGGTACATTTTTACGACTTCATTAATGCAAGACTGCTTTTTAGATACAACCGAAAATGGGGTGTTGAAATTAAAGTGCAGATTAAAAAGCGGAGTGGTTCACATTACAGGAACCATCTTAGGGAAATGTTTCCAAACGCAATTGAACATAAAATACAAACTAAAACACGCGGCAAGGAAATTTTCGTTTTAAAATGAATCTCTATTGTAACGCACATTTATAGGGCAATATTAAGAATTTCCAGGGAGTTTTAATATAACGAAGGCCGTACGAAACAAATTAGGTACACTTAATCGGCCATTTAAGAAAATTGGCGAATTTTGGGTTGAATAATTCAAGACTTTACCTTATCTTTACGCCAACGTCGACATTCTGCTATCAAGACCGTTTCCAAGTAAAAGGATGTGAAAACTCACCTGAAATAAAATAAGCTCCTGCTATCTAAATCGTCTCCACTATCTATACAAAAGTAATAAAGTATACGCAAACTGCTAATTAGTCTTGTTAAAAGCCAGTAAATGCTCTCGATTAACGGAATTAACAAAATTAGAATCTCGAGAAACAAACTATTTCTCGGAAATGGAAAACGATACCACGTACTAAAATCTATGCAATTAACACAAATAAATCACTTTTTATAATCTGATAACGAAGACATTATCTCTAACATATGCAAGGACGTATAGGTACAAATCTTATCAATGGTATACAGCCGTTTGCGAAATCGTTAGAAAAAAAGGGTCGGCACGTACAATTATATATCGTAGCGGTATAAATGCAATTTTGTATCTGTCGGTTCATTCTTATTCCAGTAATGTTTCGCAGAGTCGTTCCGCTCAGCCTGCGAGCTTATACTTCTAGAGATCTCTTGTGATAGATGCCCGCCGCTGTGTGTTCGAAATTGCTAAAATGCAATGTTCAGCACTTTCAACCACCGAATGATCAT
The DNA here is from genome assembly GCA_036346205.1 of Vesta saturnalis. Taxonomy (NCBI): domain Eukaryota; kingdom Metazoa; phylum Arthropoda; class Insecta; order Coleoptera; family Lampyridae; genus Vesta; species Vesta saturnalis. Next base: position 1,479,766 of record JARFJB010000595.1, on the reverse strand, counting down.
AGGCAATGCATTACATTTCATATATTAAAAACTTTTACTATATGTTACAATTTTCTTCATTTAGTATCAGAAAATTAGAAATTAACAAATTAAGTAAACAAAACTTAACGTTTAAATATCCAATACTTCGTTACCTATTCGATTATTTACTAAAATAACTTTGGATGAATCATATTTTACAAATGGGATCGATACTCGTAAAGATAACAAAGGCTATAAAAATGCCTAAACAAAGCTACTTGTTTAGCGCTAGTAACAGCCCATTACGATGTCTGGGTCGTCCCGACGCCTAGTCAGTTAGACGCCTAGCAAAAAGGAGCTCCCTGAAAATTACATTTAGTGAAGCCGTAGAATGATCCCAGGCAATTCAAACTGCTCAGATGGTTCGAAGTTAAGTAGAAAATTTTTGCTTTCTCTGAAACAAAGACTGATTAGAAAAGAAAAGTTACAATTAGAGATATATTAGTTATACTAATAAAAAAAAAAAACTCAAACATCCACGCGAATAACATTTATAAAGTCTAAAATAATATTTTGTTATTTCCAGAACACATTTATAAAGTATAAATGTAATCAAAGTCGATGTTTACAACTAAAGCATTTGAAATTGAAAACCAAAAGTTTTCAACACATAAATCAATGTCATTCCTTTCTGTTCAGTGGATATAACAAAGTTTCAATTTCCCGAATCGAACAGACATTAAGATTTGATTTGGGTTTCGTATTCCGCTCAAGAAAGATAACGTCAACGTCATTCGTACATTCGCGATGCTACTTACATTGTACAGTTAGTTCTAAGGCGACAAAAGTAAAGAAAAAATTATGCACATAAGACTGAAGACAAACTTTCAATTGTTACAGATGGTAGAAACGAACACAATTGAAAATAAGAAAACCTAAACGAGTAGAGTATACCATATGGCACCAAAAGAAAAACAAAATAACCCTCCAATCTGTTCATATAATTTGATGTTTATGAAATGCATAAATTGAATTCAGCGTATCTTTCAGAGATTGGTTCGCTTTTCAGAATCAAGTACCACATTTATGAGTCTATATAGCAAGCAGGGCGCTTGCAATATGACAGACAAAATTTCTATGGACGAGAAATAACTGAAAGCAAAATTGGAAAAACAATGTGAATTTCAAGGAAGACCGAGCAAGCAATTTGGTCAAATTTCTTGGCGAACACTGCTGCCCAAATCAAGTGTAATAATAAAACGTATATTCATTTACAATGATTAAAATTAAAAAAATGTTTTTTTTAACTCATATACCATTTAACGCGTCTATTTCACCAATTATTCCAAATGACACATTTTTAATTATCTTGAACTTTCCTCATTTCATACACATTCCTTAATAATGATTAAATTTCATGTTTATTCCTAACAATTAATTTCTACCTCAAGCAGTAATAAAAAAAGGTAACTCCATTGTTATAATTCTTAGTTACAGGTAAACAAATACACAAGATTGCAAATTTCCGCAAAACATCCAATTAAAGCTTAACATAAATGTTAATGTACAAGTCGCAGGAACGTATTGTTCAGTTAATTAAACAGAAACTAATTAAACGGCGTGCGTTGACTTTATAAAAGATAAAATCGTTCAAGTTAAACTAAAATCTGAATAATTGAATAAGAATTATAGGATATTATTAATTAATAAAAATTAAATCAGCCATAATTATATTTTTTTATTTTTTACTTTTTAAAACAAAAAAATTTTAAATAGTTTTCTATGGTTTACTTATTTATTCATTTTTGTTATTTTTTACTGTTGTTATTTTAGAATCCATGTGCAAAATAGCTGAAACCTGCAAAGTTGAATGCGCGCCTCAAAATTGAGTACCACCATCTTTCTCAGTTACTCTTATACGCATATTTTGATCTTGCAACTATTTTGCACATGCGGTAGTTAAAACAAAGTTCAATCATTTGAAAAAAAAAAACATAACACACCCACGTGAAAACGAACCCGTGAAAGTTAGTTCCAGCAATCTCACGTTGGACATGTATTAATTTTACTTAACGTCAGAAATATAGAAATCAGATTTTGAATCAGATCCTAGCGTTTTTACTTATTATTGCTACAATGTTTCGCAGTTTATATATATAGGTATATATATATATATATATATATATATATATATATATATATATATATATATACAGGGTGGGCCACCACCAACGCGTCGGTCTCTAGCACCCAAACGACTAAATTTTTTCAAAATCTGTTTGGGCGAGAATATGTAAGCCTTCTAGGACTACAATCTAAAATTAGTTTGATTTATACAGGGTGATCTACAAACTTGTTACTTATCAAAGTTATATTATTTTAAATGGAATACCCTCATTTTTAATTTTTTTTTTAAATAAGGTATAAAAATAAGGTAGACTTTCATTAGAGTTCCCTATACCTAAACCTTACAGTTTCCGAAATATTTAACATTTTTTGAAAATGTTGGGTTGTCAAAAAATTCAAGTATTTTTCGATTCAGAAAAGATGAGACAATCTAATCTAGGTCATCGTAATAAGGATATTTGGAAGTACGTATTCTGTTGTTTATTGTTTCAAATCATAATTTATAAAATACAAAGAATAACGCGTAAAGTTAACAAACTTCAAAGTTATATATCTTTGTTATTTTAAATACAACGCCCAAGAAATTTTTACCGGAATGGAATAGTCTTTTGACAATAGTTCGAAATGTATTAGGGTTCCCTATACCTTACTTCAATACTTTTCGAGAAATTAGTGTATTTGTTACATTTTTAGAAATTACGCCATTAACTCATGTCGATCAGTTAGAATTCTTTGATTTATAAACATTTCTGTCATATTGACGTATTTCAAAATACGACAGTGTTTATAACTATTGATGATTTTTTCATTACAAGGAAATATTCAGTGCAAGAAAGAGTGGATATGGTGTTGACCATAGGAGAATGCCATGAAAATTGTCTTTTGGCTTCCAGGGTTTATGCCCAACCATCCTGATACGAGAGCTTTTGAAAGGCTTTTACAAACATTTCGAGCCACAGGTAACACTGCCTATACAAAACCTAATAAACGTAAACCGGTAACTAGCAATGAAGATAGTGAGTTTTTAGTATTAGGATCTATCACTGAAAATTCTCACACTAGTACTAGAGTAATTGCTAGACAAACAGATTTAAGTAGAGGAAGTGTGAGAAGAGTTCTCAAAAAACACAAATTTCATGCTTATCACATAGAAATTCATCAAAATTTGTATGGCAATGACTTTCAACAACGAATAGATTTCTGTTTGTGGGCAATTGAAAAAATAGGGGATCAACAAGATTTTTTAAATTTCGTTTTGTTTACTGATGAATCAACATTTCACAACAACGGTTTGGCAAATAGACATAATTTTCACTATTATGATACCGAGAATAGGCATGCTTTTAATACTGTTGACCGCCAAAATCGTTGGAGCATAAACGTATGGGCAGGAATTATTGGAGATCAGGTAATTGGGTCATACTTTTTCAATGGTCATTTAAATGGTAGAAAATGTTTGAGATTTTTAAAGCGAGACTTTTGGACACTTCTCGAAAACGTTCCGTTGAACATTAGAGGGAATATGTGGCTACAATCAGATGGGGCACCGGCACACTTTGATCGTAGAGTTAGAAATTATTTAACTAGGAAATTTGTTAATAAATGGATTGGAAGGAACGGACCATGTCATTGGTCATCAAGATCGCCTTGTCTTACTCCAATGGATTACTTTTTATGGGGATATATTAAAAATATTGTTTACAATATTCCTGCTACTAATGCAGAAAATATGAAAGAGAGAATTAGAAATGCGGTGGACATACTCCAGATATGTTAAGAAAAGTCAGACAAAATTTGGAAGAAAGAATTAGAATATGCATTCAAGAAGACGGTCATCAGTTTGAACATTTACTGTAGTGACAAATCCAGCGGTAGGCTCTCGATGCATAATGTAAAATGGTCTTTTTCAAGACCAGCAACCGTATAACCTTGATAACCTTAATAAACCAAAAACCGTTTAACACATTTGTAACCTTTGTAAATCACAGAATTCTAACTGATCGACATGAGTTAATGGCGTAATTTCTAAAAATCTGACAAATACACTAATTTCTCGAAAAGTATTGAAGTATTGAACCCTAATACAGTTCGAACTATTGTCAAAAGACATTCCGATAAAAATTTCTTGGGCGTTGTATTTAAAATAACAAAGATATTTAACTTTACTGTTTGTTAACTTTACGCGTTATTCTTTGTATTTTATAAATTATGATTTGAAACAATAAACAACAGAATACGTACTTCCACATATCCTTATTACGATGACCTAGATTAGATTGTCTCATCTTTTCTGAATCGAAAAATACTTGAATTTTTTGACAACCCTACATTTTCAAAAAATGTTAAATATTTCGGAAACTGTAAGGTTTAAGTATAGGGAACTCTAATGAAAGTCTACCTTATTTCAAAAAAAATTAAAAGGAGGGTATTCCATTTAAAATAATATAACTTTGATAAGTAACAAGTTTGTAGATCACCCTGTATAAATCAAACTAATTTTAGATTGCAGTCCTAGAAGGCTTACATATTCTCGCCCAAACAGATTTTGAAAAAATTCAGTCGTTTGGGTGCTAGAGACCGTCGCGTTGGTGGTGGCTCACACTGTGTACATATATATATATATATATATATATATATATATATATATATATATATATATATATATATATATATATATATATATATATATATATATATATATATATATAATAAACAAATATTATAAACAATCGTAATTGACCGAAAGGTCTGGTGTTTACATATTAAACAAACAGTTTCCATCAAAAGGTACACTGACGACTTACTTAACGATTAGAATCCTAAAACATAGACGCCAAACATTTCTTTCCGAAAGAACGTTTTTCGGGTATAAAATATTATTTACAAAAAGCAGATATATTAATTACTGTACAGCATTGCAATTTTTCAGTGGTTGCTTAAATTATGGTTGTGGAAATGTTAACACAAAACAGTTTAAACCGAGTCGGTGTAAATAACCCGGCAGGAAAAAAATTTTACCATGATTTCTTCGTATCACTATACTGTTTTTCGAAATTTCAAAAGTAGCTATAAAAATCTCTACAAATAGTGTGCTTGTTGGATTATTACATACAAATTAAGGTCATTGGTCACTCCCTCAAATTTTTGACTGCACATTTAAATAAAATGGATGATACCAAAGTATCAGAAATATAATTAGCTAACTGTTATTTTCACCAACGTAAATTACATAAAAAGCATTAAAAAAAATTGAGTAAATAAATCTAACTTAGTCAGTTAAAAGGTATATTTAGAAACATTAAACCTTCCCCACAATGTTTAGTGTTTCTAAATATACCTTTTATATTAACCCCCATATTGAGTAATTATGGAGTATAACATTACTTAGTCAGTTAAGATGACACCCGTTCATGCGTATACATTCTGCTTAAGCACTGAAGTTATTCATCAGATTCCACAGCATTATCAATATAATTTGAACCACCTCCTATCGGATTTGCTTCAGTGCATCAACTGTTCGTGGTGAGTTTTCTTGAAACACTACTTTTCAAAAGGTACTGCAAGAAAAAGGGAGCACGTTATGTGAGATCCGCTGAACGGGGAGGTTATGTAATATCCCCACCGAGGTTGCTGATGCAGTGTCACGGATTCACGACATGTGTCTCATTACACATCTATAAATTATGTATGTTTTCGTGCGCTTGCATGCCAGTGAGCTGAGCGGCGCAGGTTTCTTTCGGTCGCAACTCTTATATGCTTTGTTTTTTGGAGTACGCACTTTCTTTGGTTTCCCAGGACTCGCATGTTCTAAAAAGATCAAGGGCTCAGACCATACTGACCACTGATTTGTTTCCGTCTAACGACATACTGCTCTCACTAAAGGTGTAATGGTGTGGGGGGCTATCTGACATGAAAGCAGTTGTCCTCTAGTAGTTATTGAGGGAATACTAAATGCAAATCGGTACATTAACAACGTTCTTAAACCAGTATTACTGCCATATCTGCAAGAAAGAGAAAATCCAATTTTTCAGCAAGATAATGCGCGGCCGCATACCCCAAGGGTTGCAATGAAGTTTCTAAATATTGCTAATATTGATCTGCTTCCATGGCCTTCTCGTTCGCCAGACTTATCACCTACCAAACATTTTTGGGATATGGTAGGACGGAGAATAAATGATCTACAGCAACTCCCAAACAATGCAGATGTCCTTTAACTACTGATTTTAGAAGCGTGAGATAGTATACCTCAGGTTAGCATAGATTCACTCATTTCAACTATGCCTAATCGGCTAGCTGAATGTGTGAGAGACAGAGGAGGGTCGATGCATTATTAGTGTTAACAATATTTGTATCTTGCTAAAATGTTCATCGTTTATTAATAGGAATAAAATATACGTTTTCTGAAAATTTCATTAAAATATATCAGCGTTTACTGTGTGTTCATTTATTTATGGCGACCAGTATATAATCAATACGTAATTAATTAAAAAAAGAAGCACCACCGAAAGGTATCTTCATAAACTATCAAGCCATCATCCATGGTAAAAGATTAGTGTAATTACAGCTCTAGTGGATCGAGCTAAACGAATTTGTAACAATTTTCAGAAGACAACAAATTCAGAAAACAAAACAGTGGGATATATGTGACCCTCTTTAGGGGTAGTTGAAACGTCTCCGAATTACCAATCCTGACCAAATTTCAATTCAACTCGTCTCCGTGTTCGGAAACAAATGCAAAGATCAACAAAAAATGGAGGTCATAAAATAACAGTTACGACAAAACTTTAACTGAATTGATCTACTTGTTTGCAAATAAATAAATAAAAAAGAAATAAATCAATCAATAAAAAATGAAAGGTGTTTCATATCAAAGCACTTAAGGAGTGGTCAGAGCACTAACTCAATCGGTCCACTTAAAAGTATAAAACGTAATAATAAGGGTAGGTTAATACAGTGGCCGTCTGACGAGTTGGTCACACTACTACCAAAATTTCAAGTCAATTGGTTTCAAAAACCAAGCAATGGGAATTTATTAATGTGGGTAAAGGGCGATAGGAGTACTCCAAAAATTGGTGGGATGGTTATGATTTCTTTTTCTAAAACACTAATTCTGGCCAAATTTTAAAAAACTTGGGCCACTTGATCAGAAATAAATGCAAAGAATACCACAAAATGAGGGTAGGTTTTGTAATGTCCCTTTAAGGGCTGGTTAAAGTGCCTTAAAATGTGTAGGTCAATTTTGTGTGCTCAAGTACATTCTGTCAAAAAAGTACCAGGAATTGATCAATGTAACATAGAATATGTATTCAAAATCAAATTTATAGTGTCGCCTTCAAAGTAGGTCCCTTTCGAAATAATACAGTTATGCCAACGAACAATCCAATCATCAAAACATTTTTTGAACGGGTAACTAGAAGTGTAATTTGAGTTTTGGAAAGGGAAAAAAGTTTACCGGAGCCGGGTGGTTGTTCGATAAGCTTTGTTAAATTTTTGGCCAGAAATTCGTTCACAATAATAGCCTTGTGAGATGTGCGTTATCGTGGTCCAAAATCCGTGAGTTTTCTTTCCACAAATCTGGTCTCTTCGAAAAATTTGCTCTTTCAAACGCCGCATAACGCTCAGATAATATCCTTTATTTACTGTCTCACATTCTGACAAGAATTCCGAGTGCACAACACCGCGATAATCGAAAAAAACTGTCAACATCACCTTCACTTTTGATCGACTGAGTGCTTTTTTCGGTTTTGGCTCAATTGGAAGGCTCCGAAACTTGTTGACTGATTTGCATGTCAAACTCGTAACACATGTCTCATCACCAGTTACAATTCGTTTTATGAATGTGGGGTTGGAATTGACTCGTCCTTTACGCGAGTGAGTTTTCGCAGAAAATTCAGGTCTTTCGGCACTAGTCGAGTGGCAACGCGTTTCATGCCCAACCAATCGTCTAAAATGGTACGAATTGATTCGTGAGACAGAAATTTCAGCGGCTATTTCTCTCAGACATAAACGACGATTTTCAGTCACCATTTCATTCACTTGAGCGATTTTAAGTTCAGTTGAAGACAATGACGACTGACCAGAGCGAGGCAAATCTTCCACCACATCTCGACCGCTTTTCAATTTATTTTTTGAGAGAGAGGTGCCATGAAAAAAGGAAATTGAATGGTTGTCCCCAAAGTTTTATATGGTAGCTTTAGATTTTTTCTATCGCGTTCGGTTTTCAAGCAGACGATATAACGTAACATTTTTTCAATAAGACACCCTGTGTATTTTACAATATTCGGATACATTTTTTTTTCTGATTCCAACTATATATCATATGAGGCAGTTATCTTTAATACTTTTACTGTAATTGGCATAAAATAAATTATTACATCGAAAACAAACAATAAATTAAGACAACAACATAAATTATTGAGCACACGAATAAAAAATTAAGTTAGAAATATTGCTCTATATGTCCACCTTGCTTCTCAACGCACATTGTATACCGTTTAACAATATGTTCTTTAATCTTTAATAAAACTTTTATTTTCATCTGACGTATGGCATCTCTAATGCGAATTTCTAATTCATGAATGCAGTAACAAGAGGTTGCATAAACAATATTTTTCACATGCCCCAGAAAAAAAAATCGCATGGGACTATTAGGAGGCCATTTAATAGTGCCGCATTTCCCATCCACTCCGTGAATTTTTCATTTAAATACTGCGTAACTGCAGCCACACTATGTAGAGGCGCTCCATCTTGACGCCATATTAAAGTTCTTGCAACTTCCAAAGGTATATCATCTAAACGATTTTCAATTTCATCTACCACATGTATATTTCCCCAGTAAGTCTGCCATGAAATATTATAGGTACAAGAGCCTGATCGCGAACTAACGTACACCAAACAGAAACTAATTGCCGACCTTGGAATTGGAGCTCGTAAGTTTCAAATTTATTACTGTCACTCTAATAATGTTTATTCTTCCTGTGACATCCTCTATTGGTGGGAAATGATAATTCATTGCTCCATAATATTTTATCAAAAAATGTTGGGTCAGCTTCAAGTCTTCCTAACATTTCAATGCAAAACTGAAGTCGTTAACACATCTCTTATTGAATTTTCTGGAAAGGCTCTGAAATAATTTAAAATGCTAATTTCCACATCTTCGTTCAAAATTAATTTTCTTGCATGCTACTCGTCATGGACTCCACTTAAAGATAATTGCCTCATATGATATACAGGGTGGGTGTCTACTGCGTGGTCGGAGGATTGCTCCTTAACTATTAGAGATATCAAAACCAATTTTGGACCTACATTCTAAAAATATTTAGGTATATACAGGGTGATTGACAAAAATATGCCAACCCAAACCTGCGTTTTTTAATGAAACACCCTGTACATTTTTGGATTCACTAACCGTTCTGCAGATATCGTCACTTTAGTACCAAAATAGAGTAAACTTTGGAACCACGATGCGAACGTTGTCACCACGATTTTGTAAATTTGTTTATACCACCGACTATTAATAATAGTCTACTAACAAGCAAACATGTAAAACTATACAGAATGATTAACTTACGCGAAATGTAATTCTTCTAAATTTTTCAAATGCAACACTCTGTATATTTTTTCATATTTCGATTCCCCGTGAAAAGTAGATACTAATTGATAACGCGATAGAAAAAATCTAAAGGTACCATGTAAAACTTTGGGGACAACCAGTCAAATTCCTTTTTCTACGACACCTCTACCTTAAAAAATAAAGGGGGACAATATGTAATGACATTGGCGCCCGCAAAATTTTTTTATTAGATAGCAAGGGAAAATGCTGACGTCTGACGACCATAATTTAACCCTGATTTTTGTATTTGAATTGTGATTAGTCAATAGTTACATGGGCATGAGTCACTGGCTGAAAAAACGAACATGCGCAGTCCAATATGTTGATTACGCAAACGCTCTACTGTGCAAGTTAGTAGTTACAACACGTCCGACGTCCGTACCGTACTGGTATAATAGAAGCGTTTAAATTTAAAAAACTGCGGGTGCTAAGTGATATACACGTGATTTGTGATTAGTGATATGATTAATTATAATTGATTAATACTGTAACGCACGTTATCAAAACGTTTGGGCCTCGAGCGGTAGACATTGTAGACAACCAAACTTACAATGCACGTACGTCCGAGTGGGTTGCCTATCATGGACAATGGAATAGAATAGAACAGAACGGAACTTAGATTCTCGAAAGCGGAGGAAAACATTCCAGAAATAATACGTCACGTCTGCTATATAAGACTGGCTCGCCGCGGGGACAGGCAGTTATAATCCAAGCGCGTTATGAATTAGATAAAATAAGTATAGTTTATAGAAGCTTATATGCTTTATATAGATATAGTTGGTGATAAATTACTTATAGTTATTGGTTATTGAAGCTGTTTAAGTGATGAGTGTTCGAAATAAAAGAAGTTTGCTGTGTAGTTTGGAGCATTATATTTAAAGGACTAAACGTAATTACAAGATTCGTTACAATACGTTACGTTTCGTCGTTTCCTTCCTTGCAGTGTTGATGGTTTCTCAAATAATGAACGATATAAGGCGTTTTTTTTTTTTTACCAAAAAAACCAAAACTCGACGATGGCGCGTTTTCAGTTGAAAAAACTTCAGTAAGAAAAATCGCTGTTGCTGTTGAAGAACCTTCAAATTCGTCTAAATCCAATTTTAGTACACTCGACATCGGTTTGTACTTGAATACACACATCGATGAGGAACTCCGTATCAGGTTGTTAAAAGAACCTTGGAATCCAGGCCCAACATACGAATTCAAAAAAGATGTACCTGAAGGGAAAAGATCGTTTTTATTCAAGTGGATGCAATTGTATGCTTGGTTGACTTATTCAACTGCTGCGAAAGGACCTTTTTGTAGATTTTGTTTCTTATTTACTAGTCCGAGTATCGTAAACCGTGGTCGTTCAGATAGTAGATTCATTCATCAACCCTGTACTATGCATTACAAAACGTTTAAAAAAGGACGTGGAATAAGAATGGCATATAAACTCAATAAGAGCTGCCAACGACTATTGAAAATAAAAAGCTCAGTGTTCAACAGCTTGCAGATGGAAATTATCGCAAACTTATCAAAGAAAATACAACGAAAATTAAACCAATTATATCTTCGCTGTTATTTAGTTCTCTTTACTAGAAGTGCGTTTGGATGCTGGCGATGAAGTTTTAAGACGTCACTTGGAATGCAGTTCGAAAAATGCGTTATACATTTTACACAGGACTCAGAAGGAACTAATTGAGAGTTCTGTGAATGTTCTATAAGCAAAATCACTCTGTGCTTGCCGACGAAACGGCAGATATCGGTGGAACCGAACAACTGTCGATTGGAGTGCGGTACCTTCGTCGTGAAGAACAGAAGTATGTTACCTGCGAAGAATTCTTAGGGTATGTCCCACTTCAAAAACTATATGCTGAATGAATTTCTGGAACCATTTTACAATTTTTAAGAGACTGCGGCGTGGATTTAAACTTACTCGTGGGCCAAGGGTACGACAGCTGTAGTACAATGGCTGGACATGTTGGTGGCGTGCAAAAACTGATTAGAGATCAATATCCTAAGGCCCTGTACTTTCATTGCGCTAGTCGTATATTAAACCTAGTTATTAATGATCCGAATAATCTCCATGAAATAAGAAATGCTGCTGGTACGACTAAAGAAGTCATCATTTTTTTCGAGAATCTACATTGCGAAGACACATTATTCCAAATATTCCTCTTTTTTGTGGAACTCGTTGGTCTTCAAAATACCAAAGCATTCGGATATTCTTCAAAAATGTCGAAGATATTGTAAAAGCTTTGGAAGAACTTTCGTTGAATGGTGTAAATTCCGCTACGCGAATCAAAGCTTATCAATTGCATGCAACAGTTACGACTCCAGGTCTTGTACCTCTTGCTGTTATGGCAACTTATTCATCGCTGCTTGAACCAATGTGCCCCAGTGTGCCAAGAACTTGAGAGTGTAAACATGAACATCATGTCCGTTAATGATCATATCGAATAATTGGTAATTGTACTGGCCTCGCATCGTGAAAATGCTTTAGAAGAATTTCGTTTCAATTTTACAAAAATTCAAGAGTATTGTGAAAAGTTAGGAGTCGAAATGAAACGTCTACGTCTGACTGGAAGGCAAACTGGCCGTTCAAATCAGCCACCTGAAGATGATGAATATTTTAGAAGATCTATCTCCATACCGTATTTGGATTCCATTATTCCATCTCTATCAGATTGTTTTTCCGAAGCACATTCTAAAGCATTTTCACTTATGCAACTGCACCCAAGAGTCTTGACAAAAATAGAAAAATCGAAATTTCTCAACGTTATTGATGATATCAACAGTGTTTACGGTGATTTTTTGCCAAATTTTCCAAGTGAAGCGCGGACTTGGTATGATATATTGTCTACGTCTACTAACGATTCACCTTCGATAAACTTGGAGCATATCGACTTAATTTCTAAAGCAGAACAATTTTATCCCCTGCGGAATTTAAAATAACATGTACTCTACCAGATACTACCTGTCTATTGAACGTTCATTTAGTACCTTGCGACGAGTAAAACATGGAACAGATCTACTATAGGACGTTTATCGGGACTGTGCATGTTGAGTGTACACCGCAAAATGGTACGAAATGATAAAAATTTCGTCGATAATACGATCAATGATTTCGGAAAAAAACACGAAGGTTGCAATTCCTTTCAAATAAGTTTTAAGTTTTAAATACATATGTACATTGTTCTTAGCTTTAAAGACTTCAATCTTTAATTTGTTTTTTTTTATGTTAATAAACGTATTATGGACCGAATTAATTACCTGAATCACAAATAACCTTAATTATGCACAAAATCGAAAAAAAATATGTGAAAAGCTTATGAGGTAGCGGTCTCTACCTCCGCTACCCTCTGCGCCCATGTATAATGAACTACGTATACAGTAAACACTAGCATTAATAACTTGTACAAATCTTTTCCCAAGATCAAAAGAATAGAATGGAGATGATATTGTAGGTTCTTCTTGCTAGTGGTAGGCAAAGTATGTATATAATATATATAATTGGAAAAATAATGTTCTGTAAAGATCCCATCGTTACCCGAATTAGTACTAATTGTGTCATAACCTAAATGAAACTGATTTTAATCAATTGGAAGCAACCAATTTTGTATTGTAATAATTTTATGAACAAAATCCTACAAATGGTGTCAAAGGAGGAACCCACAAACAAAAATACAAAGTAATATTCTTTTATTAAACCGTGTAATAAATTTAATGAAAACTTGAAAATCAGATTAATAAAAACAATTCATTCAAAGTGTAAAATTGTATTATACTGGTTTTATACAACTTGAAACCTTAAAGGTAAACTATTAAATTAACCATTTGACGAGAAATAACAAACCAACAACCCTTGCTACCTGAATAAAGTATGAGACTTTGTGCATACATAACCGTTAGTATCAAACACCATAAATAGTAATTACGTTATATCCACTGGTTTCATTTTAGAAAGTGTAAACACAGATTTTCCTTAAAACATATTCATTAAATTGAAAATGATGGGAAAGCAAAAAAATATGAGAAGTGTTTGAAATTAAATGATCTAAGTGTTTAACACTTAGGAAACACGTAGGAAACTTATTCTACCAAAATGTGGATATAAATTATAGAAATCAAATGAATTTCTGACAAATCTACCTACCACTTATTATTAAATTCCGTTGTTTCCGCTTCTCCAAGCGTCGGGCCGTTGGAAAGCTTTAATTGTTAAAGTGGATTATCCACGGACGAGCTCGGATGTGCCAACAATTTCATTAAAAGTAGCGATAGGAATATGACTATTAAAATTTAATAAAGCGCCCGTGTAAGCACCAGACTAAACATGTAGAAAAATTAGAAACGAACGAAAGTAAACCTCTAATTTAGTTTGCTACCACACGAAAAACAATAAAGAAATTATAAAAATTTGTTTATCAGAACTGTGTACAAATGCAATTTTGAATTGAACAAGTTTAAATTAAGTGGTTACTCCTAAACTCAATTAAATATAAACCGATGGGCGGCATGTTATTATTCCATTACTCAGCATCAATTACAAACCATTATTTCAACAATAATTAAACTGAACGCAGGAAAACACAATTTCTTTGGATAATCAAATAATTTGATTTTATTAGAACTTCGTTTTAAGAGGACGACTGTTTTATATTGTATTCAAGCAAAGCAAAACCTCAAAACGTAAGTTTTTACCATCTTGATTATCGATTAAATAAAAGAAGTCAATAGAAAAACCAAGAATGTTCCAACTTACGATTGAAAGAACGCATTTACAAACATATGAACAAATATATCACATCTTCAAAGAAAGAGCTAAAGCAAACAGGCAACATTAATCCCAATACGTAGGTCGCCTGCAATAGGAGACGAAGAACGCAGTTATTAGATTTCCAAGCAAACAGTTCATGAAACAGCTGCGAGGCGACGCTTCTAATGGCGCGGTACCGCTTCAGGCATCGCGGCGCCTTTCCTATCGATTGATACCTGCTACACATTACATTGCGAATATGAGGGGAGGATATCATTGGATTCGATCTCATGAATTGAAAGATTTAAGAGTATTACCCACTTATACATTATTGAACTATTGAAACATATCTTACATAATTCTGACGAAAAAGACTTTTTTATCCAAATACAAATTCACCTACGTAAAATATCTCCTGTTTAGTACTTTTTGAAAAAAAATACTCGCAATTCATTATATAATCGAACACACAAACATAATTTTTCTAGTCGGATATGACAATTAAGCTTCATATTCATCGCATCACCAATTCCTCCCCTATTTGTCACCTATATTCGATCATTCCACGCGCTACAGAAAAAATACTAAACAATGATATCAACCAGAATTGTTAAAAGTAAAAAAAAAATATTTTTTTAGTAACCATAGTTCACAAATGTGCCTCTAAAAAAATGAAATGGTCTTGGTTTTAAAGTTTACCAAACAATGCTTTGTTAAAAAACTTTTCTATTTTACCTTCAAATATTCCATTCCGAAAAATAAGCTTTAGTGTGGAATCTAGTTTTTTAGTTCTAATGTTTAGTGTTAATAACAACTAGAAAACCACATTAACATCCTGATTTTTTTATTACATTTTCTTATTTCATTTAAGATATCCAATTAAAATTACATAAATTACGCCTGCAATAATATGCATTTCCATAATCCATATGAAAATAACTCTCAACTGTAGCTTCTCGCAGAGTAATTGTAACCACAAACGTCTAATTAGTCAAGCTGAAAGTTGAGAACATAATGGCTATTGCGAACTAACAATGCGCGAAACGGTTCACAATTACAATACTCGAAAACAAAGGTAAAGAAAACAATATCAATTCTGAATAAAGCTTCTCTAAATGACAAATACGGAACGAGGAAAACAATGATGCAGGAAAATGCTAGGAAATATGTCAAATTCGATTATTTTCTCTACAACCCGTATCAACGATTTGAATAGTTTAATATATTTTGTAGCAATTTATATATTTATTTTGGTTAAAGTACATTTAGCCCTTGCTTGTCAACATTGCACATTCATTTACATAAAATTAAGTATTATCAATGGTAGGCGCTCAATATAATATAACAGAATGTATGCTTTTTCTTCTGTCCCATTTTGGTTTTAAATGAAATTCGAACTTTAGTCGTATGAATTATTCAAACAAATAACATTGATAAATACGAAATAAAAGGATATACATTCCGAACTACATGACTTGAAAGGACTTGAAACTTTATCAATATACCTATTTTACGTGAGTATACAACATACACTTCAATATTCTGCTTATACTATGAAAAATGCGAGATTTTTGTAACGAACACAAACATATCGCGCAACACCTGCAGATAAGCATTAAAATTTTCTACAATGCCGACGAAATAGAATTAACTACATACGTTAGGTTTACAATTTTATAGGTAGAAGGATGCAAAGCTGTATGTTCATGTAATAAAAAGTTTTAGTTGGTGAACTTTAAAACTTAAAATCTTCAAAATTGATACAATTAATGATGTCCTGTAAAATATCTTGAGACGCTTATTTACTTATTTACTCACGTAATCATCTTCAGTAGCCCCACTTGAACACGAACACTACTATAGATTATTATCAAAGCTTATAGCACAGTCCATCAAACACGAAAAAGTTATAAAATATCCAATACCAATAAATCGGCTTTGTGAAAAGCTATTAAAGGGGTAGATATAGTGTGTTTATATCACAATGAGCACACATCAGCCGTCTAAACCACTAGTTTTCATAATGCACTGAAGTTTTTGTCTAAAGTATTGAAAATATCTTGAAGTACTCAAAGAATGAAAAGTCGATTTTTTTCTGATGAAACACCCTGTATACAAGCACATAGTTTGATACAGAATTAATTTGTCTAACAACCTTTAATAGGCTTCCCATACCTACCTCTACTAGTTTTTAAAGTATTAATTAACTATAAGTTCCAACTCCAAAAGTGGCTATTATTTTTATCTTAATATTAAATTAAAAAGTTACTATCAGTATTAAGTTAAAAATAAAAGACTAACACTGAACTTTTTTTTAATAAATGTAATTTCCCTTACTATGAATGAGCATTTAGATCGGAGTACCCCAAAGTGTGGTCTTGCTTCATGGCAATCTAATTATTTTTATATGCAAGTATTTACATCGTATACTCCATTCCTTTGACTCCAACTACAAAGTGGAAGGGAAGTAATGTGCTAAAAAAGCTGGGTGAACATAATGCCTAATTTGTAAAAAATAACTCAATTAGAGGCCTCTCGTATCTTCATCGTGGTCGAAGTTATGGAAGTTTTTGCCTTTTTTAAGGATTTGGAACTTTTGCAACAAATCATACATTTTTGAAAAAATGAGGAAGTTTCCTAACACAAAATATTTGGTTCTAACTGGCGATTTACTTACGATACTTACCAGAGGCTACCAAACTTGAAAAATAATGAAAATTTAATTTGGGATTTTGAGAGATGAAAGTAGTCAAATTCCATAGAAACTACTAACTTTCATAAGCTATAAAACAAGCCAACAATGGTCCCTTTATGTTGTTCCGTTCAATGTTCATACGCTCTAAAAGGTTAAAAAACGATGAAACGATCAGAATACGAACGGATGAATTTTTATTCAAATTATTTGTATCAGTATCATTGTGTTTGTGTATCTGTTTTATTTTATTGCAAATTATATTTATTATACAAATCAATTTTGTACGTGGCTGTTTGTTATTGGAATTATCTTTTCACATTCGTGTTTAACGGTGTTCACGTGTATCTTGTTTCTAAAAGTATGTCTCGTCTTACAAACAGAGAATATGCAGATACGGTGTTCATTTATGGTTTGTGCACCGGTTCGGAGAGTGGAACAGGAGTACTGTATGAACTATTCAGATCGTCCTGCGCCCAGTCGCGGCGTATTTGTAAGAGTTTACCAAAGACTCGTGGAGATTAGTTCGTTTAACAGTATGTTGATGTGAAAGAGTTCATACTGGACAAGATCCAACTGTTAGTTCATGTCAAGTTGGAAGAAAAGAAGGTATCACAGACCACTGTATTGGCTGTTTACGCACAAACAATCTCCATGTCTACCACTTCACTTGCCTGCAAGATTTAGAACCAAATGACTCAACCACGAGTAAATTTTTGCCGATGGCAAATTTGGTAGTAGCTGGTAAGCAGCGTAAGTTAATTCCAGTCAGAACCAAAAATTTTGTGTTAGGAAATTCCCTCAAATCTAGACCACAAAGAAAATACAACAGGCCTGCAATTCAGTTTTCTGTTACAACTTTGGAATATGTACAACCAGTTTCTTTTGGCATATTACTTCCCTTTCACCCTGTATAATATTTAGTCTCAATAAAGTACCATATTACATATAATTTAAAAGATTTGTATAATAAGAGCATTCAGGCGGCACCCTGCATCTAGAATTGTTTATGCCTTAACATGGATTGTACTAATGACGATTACTTACATTTATCAATTATTTATGAAAGTTGTGAATTGTAGCATCCCGGTCGTGTACAGCATTCCATGAAACACGTCGCGACAGACCAACACCCACTCATGCGAGTGACGATGATACACAAGTCACAGTCCTTGCTTATTCTGTTGCTTCTGTACGAGAAGCAGAGCAACAGTTAAGGGCACCATTTAAAAAAGTCTATCGAATTATTCAAAAGCATAAAAATGGGGACCACAGACATTTCAATTAGTGCATACATTAAAACCAAAGGATTTGTTAGTGCGCATTCGATTATGTGAACGCTTCCTAAAAGAATGCAGGAAAATTCAATACATTTCGTAGTAACATAACTTGAAATCGAAAAAGTTAAAAAGTAATTCAAAATTGTCTTAATAATGTTGCGTAATCAAAGACACCAAGTAAAGAAAAGAATGCAGGAAAATGCAACACATTTCGTAGTAACATAATTTGAAATCGAAAAAGTTAAAAAGTAATTCAAAATTGTCTTAATAATGTTGCATAATCAAAGACATCAAGTACACTAAATGCTATAACAACGTGAACCCGGGACCATTCGTTTCTCAAGCCGAACATGTCCTTTTTTGAACGGAAACTGGTTTAATTATTTTCTTTATTGATTATTTGAAGCAGAGAGGGCCCTATCAAATTCAGTTTTGGACTATTGAATGAACTGAAAACCAGTGAAGTGAATTCAGTGGAAAGTTCTAGCAAGGTCTATAGATATGGTTTGACATTATCTACTGGACCAATGAATAATACAGTTTCAGTGCCTTTCGAACTTTATGGGTTGATATTATGCGACGCATGAGTTATTTGGTTTTTTTATTATTATTCTGAAGCAACTTTGAGTTCAACTTCACGAACGTTCTTGGCCGATTGGATCTACGTAAAATTCCATTAAAGGGCAGCGATTTGTTTCCTTATTTTGAGTT
Organism: Vesta saturnalis; assembly: GCA_036346205.1. Classification (NCBI taxonomy): domain Eukaryota; kingdom Metazoa; phylum Arthropoda; class Insecta; order Coleoptera; family Lampyridae; genus Vesta; species Vesta saturnalis. Next base: position 1,460,642 of record JARFJB010000595.1, on the reverse strand, counting down.
GGATACTAATTTATTGGGTAACCGATTTATAAATAAGGTGGCGCCTTACATTTACCAAATTTGACTTAACCTGGAGGCATATATGTTTACACTGAATGCAAACCAAAATTATACCACGCGCGTATTTTCACTGAACAGCAAGCTTTATGTTACCGAGGTTTATTACCATTTTAGCGCGTAACAAGTAAATTAAAATATTGCACAATGACATTTAATATTAATTTACTGCAGAGAAATAGTCCCTTTCCAACTGTGCCTCTTATATGTTGCCGAGTTGTCTAATTTCATTATCATTATTATATTGCTATTATTATTATTCAACGGTTATGATAAACCATTAACGATTTCACCGACTCTTTTTTTTCATCACATTTAGAATTAGTATATATGCTACTTAAAGTTAATGATGCGAGTAGGTGTTATTCTACTTTTACTTACAGTTTTTTAGCTTACAGAAACATATGTAACAGTATATTATTAATACATAATTTTATACGTCAAGTGCTAGATGAAAGTATTATACATAACTGACTGAAATCCGCAAAACCATTGTATAAATATGCAACCATGTGAATATACAATAATCACATCCTATGCATATACACATGGGTAACGCGCAGATAAGACCAGCTCTAATAAATGACTGCTTTCAATATAGAATCCTTACATGTTATATTTCATATTTCAGTAATGCATAATAAGTTTTGTCCAACAGTTGCAGTTTTTCACGTGTTTTATACGTTAGTTTTCAGTGACTAAAATCAAATTTTATTCACTAGTGACTAAATTTTATATTTATATTCTATACCAGTAAAAATGAAAATATGAGCGAAAATTTGTTTTTCATCAACAACGTATTCATGACAACCGGTCGACCGACCATGACAACCAAGACCAGGCTGCTTGACTCTTTTTTATACTTTTTTTTTTAAAATAATCTCTTCAAGTTTTTCGTTAAAAAAAAAAATGCAACTGTTGGACAAAACGTCGTATATCACACGTGAGTGAAATGCCATTATAAGCACGTGAGAATTTGTCTCACTCGCGCGTCAAAAATCTCACTTGCTTATAATGGCTTATTTCACTCACTTGTAATATAATCTACTATTTTCTATGGGATACGTTATTAGTTATATTAGTTTATTTATACCGTTTAATAAGTAATACCCACAATAATAAAGCAAAACAGATTTTTAATGTCATTATCCAGCTAGTTGAATCTGTGGTAAGTCTGCTTAGCATTCGGAAGGCAATGGGTTCGATCCCCGTTACCGTCTATGAAAATGTTCCTCAGACAATGTACTTTCGATAAGTATCATACACCAAATTTGTTGCTCACCTTAACTAAATAAAAATCGCCGCGCACTTATACAGTCTAAATTAACTAAATGTTTTGTTACTAATATGTTTAGCTATTAAAATGTTTCTCAAGATAGTGTACTTCCGATATGTACCAACAACTGATTTTTTTACTCGTACTAATAATTAAAAATCAATACTTTCTTCTCGCAGGCAATCTACGACACGTTCTTATACGGTCTAACTAAAAAAAAATGGTTGCTCTTATGTTTTAGCTACAAAAATGTTTCTAAGACAGCATACTTTCGATACCTATCAAACACCGAATTTGTCGCTCGCCCTAAAAAAATCAAAAACGATACTTTGTTTTCGCGGGCTCTCAGTGCCGCCGTTTCATACGTTTTACGTTAACTAAAAAAAATTGATGTTCTTATGTTTCAGCTACTGAACGGTTTCTAAGACAATCGACTTCGATACGTATCTATGACCGAATTTGTTGCTCGTCTTACAGAATTAAAAGTCGACATTTCGCCCTTTGGGACCCTTTCCGCTATGCCTTTAATGGACTAAGATATCTAAAAAATTTTGTTGCTCTTCTGTTTTAGCAACTGAACGGTTCCTAAGACAATCGACTTTGATACGTATCTATGACCGAATTTGTTGCTCGTCTTACAGAATTAAAAGTCGACATTTCGCCCTTTGGGACCCTTTCCGCTATGCCTTTAATGGACTAAGATATCTAAAAAATTTTGTTGCTCTTATGTTTTAGCTACTGAAACGTTCTTCACATACGTATCATACACCAAATTTATTGCTCGTTTTAAATAATTAAAAATCGATACTTTGTTATCGCGGACCCTCTGCGACACGCTCGTGTACGTCTAAACTAACTTCTTCGGGTTTATCTTTTGAAATTAGGTAGTTGATATATATCGAAGGTACGCTGTTTGAAAAACATTGTACTAGCCATAAACACAATTTTGTAGTTAACTTAGTTATAGTTAACAGAGAGTTCGTAAAGGCAAGTTATCGATTTTTAATTGTTTAAACAACTCATTGGGTGTTTGATACGTGTCGAAAATATATTCTTTGAGCGCAACATTTTAGTAGTAACAAAGGACCCCGTACCATTTAAATGGTAAATGGCTCTCTTGTTGATTTGGCGAAATTTTTGATATGTTGTAGAATCCTTACAATCTACAATGTAGATTGTAAGGTTCTAATCAAAGACTACCATAGGCAGAAAGTCGAAAAATGGACAATTTTTGCGCTACAGCTCGCCAAAGTTGTCAATATGAAAGTACTATTTTTAAATGTGAAGTGCAAGAGTTTTAACGAAATTACTTATTAACGCCAAACAAGATAAGTAATTATTCAAAGCTAATCAGTATCCACTTTCATCGTATAGCTATTATTTGCAATGTTTGGATCATGTTGTAGAGCTCTATTAGCTGCGTCAAATATTTTATCCAACAAAGTTGATTTTGGATAGTGAAGGTCATTTTTATAACGCGCATACCCGAAAAACCACAAAACACTAGCAATGTGCGCACATGTTCCAAGTGTTCTTGCACCTGATTTGCACGTCCAGTAGTAACCAAGAATTAGATCCTACACATTCTCATCGGGTTCTTGATTTTTGGTGGGGTTGTAAGCAGGTTCATTATTAAGAGAATTTATATGGAATTCTTCTGCATTTCGTTGCAACTTATCTTGAATGTAAGATGGGGCCAGATTAACTTGGTACACCCCTACAGTGAGCTCTCGAAGATAATCCAAAGTGAGATGAGGGAGGTCACCTAAATCATGCTCATTTATTTGAACCCAACGCGGTGACCGTTTCTGGCTTCAACTATCCACCTTGTTTTAGTTATTATGCGGCACTCATTTGCTTCTTCAGTCGACAATTGGTTATGGCCCCATTCAAGAAAAACTGGCATCTTGTTTGAAATATCCACATCGTCAAGCAAGTTATGGAATCTCGATATCCACGATCCAGCACAAAGTTTCACCTTGGTGAAATCATGCTCTTATTGCATCGCCATCCCCATTAAACTCATGAACTCATGAATCACGAATCTTTGCATTAGCGATTCTCTAACTGTAGCAATGGCCATACTTACAGTCTGTCTACTTGAGTAGTGAAAAATAATTTTCAAAAACTCGTCCGACAAACCTTGCCGAATCTTGATTAAAAACGTCAAGATGTTTTTTTTTTGGTCACATGCCTTTGTCCACCTTTCCGGGGTATTGAATCACAAAACGTATACAATTACCGAAGTTGTTCTTTAGTAACGGGGGCCACGGATATGAAATATTCTTCGCTAAAACTATCTTCATTCTCGTATACCACTTTTTTTTACTAACGAGTCGGATTTCTTGAAAAAATGCCTGTAATTGCCGACCTTTAATGCATATGGCCTATTAACAGACCGCAACCATGGAAGTAAATGCTCCAAAATCAAACCCTTGCCATCCTGCCCGCAACATCGTACATTTTCTGGTATGTAAATGTTTAAAAGAATACAAATATTTACTCTACACGATACGGACATTCTACGCACATTATTATTACCATTGCAAATTAAACAAGTATGGGTTGATTGTTGTTTCAAACAAACTGGGTCATTTTCAACAAGAGCTTATTTCGTTAAGGATCCGTCGAAAACAATTAGCGTAAGCTCTGGTCAAATCTGTCTTCTAGCGTTGGCCTTCTATTCTCATTTCTTCTGAAAATGGCTATTTCCCTTTTAACCATATTACTATCGCCATCAATTCTATTCATTAACCCTGGCCATGTTAGCGTATTACAGACATAACAGGGTAAACGATTTCTAAATGCCATTTATACGTCTCTTCAAAAATCACAATTTTTACGGCAAAACTCCTCAAACGAATTTCGATTTGATTTTCGAACTAATTAAAATACGTGGCGTTTTGAATGACAATACTTTTTTAGGTACATATGTTAAGGCACGTGTTGCTATGCTTGTTATGACTTTTTGCGAAAATCTCGGTAAATTGATAAGACGTCAAAATCACAACTTTAGCAAGCTGTAGCATAAAAAACTGTCCATTTTTCAACTTTCTGCCTATGGTAGTTTTTGATTAGAACCATACAATCGACAACATATCAAAAATTTAGCCAAATCCACAGAAAGCCATTTGTCATTTAAATGGTGCGGGGTCCTTTGTTTGGTATATTTAGACCATATAAGAGCGTGACGTTGAGGGTTCGCCAGAACAAAGTATTTGGAAAGAATAACAAATTCAGTCTTTGATACGTTTTGTTTTTTAGTTAACCTAGATGCGTTTGTTAAAATTAAGAGATTCGACTTTTATACTGGGATAAATAATGTTCCAATAATCAAAATTGCAGTATTTCAAATAGAAAAAACAATCGGAAAATTATCACTTGTGTCCTACAGTAAAATAGAAACAGTATTTGTTCCTAATGTACTTTCGTCCATTACAATCTGTTTAGGCATTTAAATTTATCAGCTCGCGGAAAACTTTTCATAACGTCACAAAACATTAGGAAATGGTAATAAAGGAAAATCGTGTTTTATACAATTATCAGGTAATGCAGAAAAGCATTTACATATGTATGAAAGTACAAGAAGTCTGTCAAAACAGAAGGAATTACCTATAGTAAAATAGTTGGATAACCGTACCCCATTAACTCTTTTCGCGAATAGACATCTGTTGTTGACCAATGCTTAAAGAAACACCTTTTTATAGAGTAGGAAGGGGGTCATCAAGTTCTCTCACTTCACAGCGTGTAAACAACGGAAATATGTAAGCAAAGGGTAGCGAACAAAGCCCAGCTTCCCTATGGAGTCAAACTTGTGCGAATAAACTAACGAAGAGAGACTGGGAAATTCTATTTTGAATACCCTTATTTGTTGTAAAATTATATATACGTGTTTCGAGAATAACAGAATTTTATTTTTTAATACTTCAAAGATAAATTGAAGAAATAATCTTGAAGCCAATTTTTTTTTTCAAAATTTATGTACATTGACTTTAAATTATAAGTATAATTTATAATAGCAAAAATTAGAGAGTGTAAGGGAAAGTGATTGTGAAACGATCTTGTACCGATTATAAAAATAATTAATTAAGACGTAATTTAAATTATGTAACACATCATAATCAAATTATTTTGTATTTTCTGAAGTGGGGCACATTCTGTTCTAAGTTGTAAGTAAAAGCATTTGAACACGAGCCTGCCATTGTTGAATAATACATAATCTATGAAGAAGTGCAACGTTCTCAAAGCGAAACTCCTACAGAACGATATTGATGGCTATAAATTATGATTATTCATGAAGATAATGAGGTGAGAGATGGAAGGTTAACGATCTTAACCTGAGTAGTTTCTTTGCACACTGTATGTCTTGGGTGTTACTAGTTATAGTTAATAGGCCACAAAAAATTTTAATCGTGCTTGATACCTTTTAGTGCATTGAACGAATCTCCTTTCTAATACAAATTTATGAATCTACAAGTTTATAAGCTGAATTGTGTAATATTTATGTAATGCTAAGCTTTAAAAAATATGCTGTTCGTATACTGATGTCTTTTTATGGTAAAATTTCGCGTCTCTGCATGGTAGGTATGCGAGTGCATTGCTTTGCCAGACTGACCTTCCCGAGCCGGTTCTTGCGTCCTCGTACTGCCTTAGGCTATGCGGACATCCGAGCTCACGTCCAAGGCTAATGTCTACCCAAGACTAGCATATTCTATGTCATGATGTTACTAGGCTAAATGTGCAACTTGATATTCTCGATTTATATATAGTAATTACAAAGATGTTCATTTAACACTTACCTGTCTACAGAACAAGTAATGTATTTTTCGAAAATCCTGTTAAATGAGTGGCATTGATTTATTGTAAGGTAAAAGTTAAATAAGGTCGATGTAATTTTTTAATCTAAATTTATTGTAATTTAGAAAATGGATTCAGCTAAACACAACGGCGGGAAGAAAATGCTAAAAGTAATACAACTCGCATAAATACTGGTTTGTTCTAATATACAAGCGTAATCTTCGGCTACAGCTTAAAACCCACGTAATATACACAACCCACTCATTTGCATTAGCTTAGTTGTATCTTTTGTATTAGCCTCCCAGCGACGTAGTCTGCAAGATAAAATGTTACTACAACATCTGATATATAGATACCCATTAATAGATTTTAGGCGTTTAATAATAAATGCTAGCAAAGAACGCTCCCCAAACAACGCATAGCTAATCCAACTAATTAAGAACAACGCTATAATACACATTTGCATTATAGTTACAAAAATACACTGCTTTAAAATCCCGGAAATTACGGCGGTGGTGGATTACCGTGGCACAATATATAATCCTAAAAATTCAAAATAATACATGTTAGCGATCAAAATAATTAGTGTGAATCAATTAAATGAATTTTAATAGAAAAACCCAACAACGAAGGCAAAGTAATGACAGAACACAAATAGATAAAAAAGCTGTATAAATACATATATACATACATGCCGTGGTAATGCTGCATTCTATACATCAAACGAACCACATGTTTTTATTAAAAAATTTCCCTGATAGAGGTAATTACTTTGAGCGGTGAGTCGGTATTGCACTTAAATCTCTAAATGAACTTTTGGTCTATGAATTTTCCAGGGACGACAACTGAGATATGCGAGCTAGGGCGAAAACTATTTATTTGAATTAAGATAGAAAAGAAGAAGGCACGACTTTAAACCACGATCTATGAAATGTCATATGTAATACATTTTATTAAAAGTTCTGTAGCACTCATGCTTACCGATCTATTTATTATACAATACTCATTTAATTCACTGTTCTTTTTTTGTTAATTTATGAACCAAATTTAACATTCACATTAAATTTTAATCGGCGCGTATTTCAAATGGTATTGAAATTACCACTCTATGATGACAATACCGTAATGAATGAATGAAGCTCATAGGATAAGTTGCTTTTTTTATTTCCCATTTTAGTACAGTATGTTTTTACATTAAAATCACATCATTCATTGGTCTTTTTCAATTGCTCAGAGCGATTTAAACCATACAGGATATTGGGTATACTGAACCCAAATGTATAATTATACAAAGAATAATGGTAATAAATTGTAGAAGAAAAATTATTAAATTATAATTTCTGTTTTATAATCAATACTGTTTTCTTATCTAAACAAAGGTGAATTCATTTACCTGCACTTCAAACAATTGGGGCGGAAGATCCGGGGCCCCCATATATTGAGGGCCCCTACATACCATTCCAAAATTTTATAACAATAAAATTAAGTATATTAAGGTATATTTTCATTCTATATAAAATTTATATTCAGTGATGGAATCTAAAATCTATATTCAGTTCTTCACATGGTTCTCTCACTGACTTAGTTGTTAGATATTTTATTTGATTTTTCTAAGAATTATTTGAAGCACGTTGTCAAAAACAAATCGATGCGGAAAGGAAATTTAGCACAATGACTGCATTTGTATATAAAGTAATAAAATAAAAGAGAACAGAGAGATCTTAGTTAGAATTTAAAGCTTTAGTTTTTGGTCATCCTGAAGAAACTCAGGGTGTTCGCACAGTCCTCGTACGGTTGAATAACAAAAATTAAAATATAATACACTGCGTTTGTAATTACTCGATTATTTACGCGAACGCGACCACAGGAGGAGCGTTTGGTTTATCATAGACTCAAGTTACATGTCGGATGTAAACAAATGATAAGTGAGCATCGTGGTGCCTGATCGCCAATGATTTTTTGGCAGTGTCGAAAGTATTTTAGCTGCACTCTTGCATCATGCTATACCCGATTGTATAAGTGTTGTGTACTGACAGAACGTGTGTTTTTGTCAGTTCGAAGATATTTTTGCTATAAGTTGATGAATCTTCATCTTCAATTATTTTTTTCATCTCAAAACTCACTCTCGTAAGTATTGTTTTCAGCCTGTGTATTATTAATTACGATAGCGTATTCTTCAAGCCAAAAAAAATCATTCATTTCAGTTGAATTAGTTGTTAAGTATAGTAAGAGCCGGTGTAAATCACAATAAATTCTTTATTAAAATTTCTGACGAAATTGTCTCTCATAAAATATGTAATTTAAGCCGACATAGACGATATTTTATTTAAACCATCAATGAAAATTGATGGTTGAAATGATATTGGTTTCTTGCCGGATATACCCACGCACGACATGATTGCTTTTTGAGGCAATAAAGGTTCAAGTAGTCTTCAGAATTGTGATGAACAAGTTTTTGAAGAATTTCAGAAGAAAACTGATTCTAGTTTCACTCGAAAATGTTTGAAACATCTATTTTTCCGCAAAAATAAGGACAATGAGACCTCATATCATTTTTAGCTTTGCTTTCCTCCAACGAAGAGGAAAATTGACTGTTATGCTTGTAAGTTAGTAGCAACTCAGACAATACAACTCAGTGGAGATAGATTTAATGACTGGAAACATGCATCTGAACGTATTTCTAAACACGAAAATTCAATAAATCACCTGGTAGCTATCACGATTTTGGCAAAACTTGGAGTGACACAGAGACGCATCGTTCAGAGTTTAGCAAGAGAAGAATCAGAGCAATCGCAATATTGGCGAAAAGTTTTATGGTGAGTGCAATAAAATTTATTGCAGAACTAGGGCTAGCTTTCAGAGGTGATGATGAATTAATTGGTTCACCGAGAAATGGTAATTTTCGAGGTATTTTGGAATTGTTGGCAGAGTATGATCCATTTCTCTCAACTCATTTGAAAGATAAGGCAAATAAAGGAAGTGGCCACGTCAATTGTCTTTTAGCTACAATCTGTGAAGAGCTGATTGCTTTGATGGGATAAATAATCCTCAATGAGATTATAGCAAGAATTAAAAAATCGATCAGCTGATAGTGATGTTACGATATATGGACAGATGTGCTCCGAAGGAAAGATTCCTTACTTGTATTTCAAATTGTGGTCACACTGGCGCTCATTGAATTTTTAAATACTCATTAAATTGATATTGGTGATTGTCGTGGTCAATCGTATGACGACGCAGGAAACATGAGTGGCAAGTACAATGGGATGCAAGCTCTAATTTTCGATTTCGTCCAAAATTTGTACGTATTTTTCACTGCAACTACCGAGCAATTTTGCAATTTTGGTTAAGAAATTATCGGACAATAATACAGAATTTTACGTTCCCAAAATATTGAGTAAAACTCGTTGGCCTAGTCGTGCTGATTCAACAAAAGCTATTATGTATGGTTACGAGAAAATCGAAAAAGCCCTTGTTAACATATCTCATGACCAAGAACAGAAAGACGTCGACACAATCGAGGCTGCCAGGCTTAAACAAGATGGCAAATCTCGAAATCGAAATGTACGCTGAATTTTTGAACATCCTAGAGCGACCCAAAAATGGTTCTTCCTTCTGCAATGGAAACGCTGAAATCGCTCAAATCATTCGTCGTGTCGACAAGTACGAAGAAGCGGCGCGGAAAATGTCAGGTACAGATGAGTATATAAAAACACGCCCGAGATCGACAAACGTTAGGCTCAGTCCATTAGATTATGCGAAATCTTCAGATGCCCAGTTGTCACTGAAAGAACTATTTCGAGCAGGAAGTTTTATTCCTGTGGTTGATCTGCTTTCAGCATCTCTGAGCGATAGGATTCGAGCCTATGAGGTTGTCTGCGAGCGATTCGGCTTTTTTAAATCATTTAGAGGATTTGAGTATATCGGAGCTACACAATGTCGACAGTGAACCGAAAGAAATGTTCTTCTACAGCATCCTGATGAATAGCAACTTAGGCGCTGCATTTCCTACCATAGAGATTACATTGAGAATATACTTAGTATTGGTGGTGGCAAATTACAGCGGAGAACGTTCATTTTCCATAGAAATTATTAAAAATAGGCTGCGTACGACGATGACACAAAAACGTCTTGTACAATTATCATTTGTCCGTATAGAAAGTGATTTACTTCGAGAAATGGACTTCTGAGAATTTATTAATGATTTTGCCTCTAAGAAAGCACGTAAAGTGTCATTCACTTAAATGTACTAAATAATGATGTTCAAAAAATGGCAAAAATATGTATTCTAATAGTAGAAATTTGTAAAAATAAAATTATGAATATACATTTATTAATTGAAAGGGCCTCAACTTTTTCTTTGCCCCGGGCCTCGACACCCTTCCATCCGGCCCTGTAAGTGTATATGAAATAAAATATTGATACTTTCTACTTTTTAACCAATAAAGAAACCTTTTCTACGACTTGTGTACGTTTATCACAGAGATAATCCTAATAAATATTCCTGATACACTATAAATTACCTTGGGTTTGAATATCTTAACCAACAAAATTTAATTGACCTGCCATATGACATCTGTAAATTACACAGCTCTAACATGACACCTTGCAGATGATCCATCTTCCAAATTTTGAATTGTGTTGCAAAGGTATGGAAAATAAATCCTCTCAACGATATAATATGAGTTTTACATTTAACCACTTTGCCCTCAATTTGTGAGGAATTGGCCATGAGTAGGGGTGAATGAAATATACGATTGAATTTCTACAAAACGTGCTTTCGAACAACACCCATTTTCGCATACCAGGTAGAAACCATAAGTTCAAATTATCTCCATTGGGCGATAATTACACATATAACAGCTCGAAAATGTCTCATACACAAGGGCATACGATTAATCAAATTAAACAACGCTTAGTAGTCTACAGTGATTCATTACCTTCATATTCTAGTGTAAAAAAGTGGGCAAAATGTTTCCGTTTGTGGGACAAGCAATGATCCCTTTCAGATGATGATCCAATTGAAGTGATAGGTACTGTCTCAAAAAAATGTCAAAGAATGAAGAACTAGTATTAGAAGATTGCCGTTTGAAAATAAAGGAAATAGCAGTGATGCGAAACAAATATTCGCCGAATTCTCCATAACCGTTTGGGTATGGACTAAGATTCCTGCAAGACCGACACCGCGTCTCTTTTCTGCATTCCGACGAGTCAATGTGCGCGTTCGTTTTTAAGTAGATGTACTGACGACCCAAAAACGATTTTGGAGTGAATTGTCATACGAGATGACCAATTAATCTGTTACGACACAATTTTTAACATTTTATAAAAAGAGGCAGTATTCAGTTAAATGCGACTGAAGAATGTACTATCAAAAATTCAATGTCAAAGTTAATCCATTTGCCGACATTAAATTCGGGAGCGTATCAAAATTCAACAAAAGTTAATTTGATTCAAAAAAAATATTCTCAAAATTAAAAATTAAAATGTTGTACGTAAATTTTTGCTTTTCCAATTATGATTAGGCAATTTTTTGGCGAGGAAGACTATCAAATCATATAAACACACATTCACCTGCAGTGGTAGAGTAACATTCTAATGAATTCAGTGATGCGCGACAACTACGATGCGGTTCTTGGTAGTCGAGGCGCAGTGGTTAAAACTCCACTCAATTAAAAATTATTTTTAAAAAACGCAACGGAATTGTTTTGAAATTATTCTGATTGTGTTAATGACATTACACCGACGACAATAGTGTCAGTCAAATCCCCGTGCGACCTTTCGTCCCAAAAAAATTCTATTTTTTACTATACTAAGAAAGGTTCAACTAGTAACATTAAATTTCATGCTATTTCATTGAGTGGTTTTGTTTTCATGTGGCTCTAAAGTTGACTGTGGGGCGACAAACCCCAAACAACGACTTTTAATCGTTCACGCGCAGTAATCCTTAAAATATATTTAAAAATTTTACGTTACAATTAAACAACGTATAAATAAACAGTTTAATTTGATACAAATTCCATTACAATCCGTTAAAAGGCTATTTTCTTTATTAAGCTTCAAACTGAGCCTACAAAGTTTTTACGCCGACAGTATAATCTGTTCATGTTACGTGCATGTGTACTATAAACTATTTATACTTCCATAAAAGGAGCCAAAGAGTATAACAAATGCGCTGACCATAAACTACAACATAATTTTATTAAGCAAAGTTGTTTAGATTAACTTAATAACTCAGATATAAAAATGTAAATTTAAAAATAAGCCCCAAAACGGTAATTGCTGGTCAAGGAACGGGTGTTATTGTAAAAACGATCAATTAAGTAATCAACTACTAATTCAGCATTGTAAGCAGGTTTTCTAATATTGTTTGTAGCGTTTCTGAATATGTTTGAGGTGTTAAAAACTCATTCGTATAATACAAATACAAACAAGTAATAACATGTATTCAAAAGTTTTTCTATCCACTTTTGCACACGACTGTACAGGCTATTTCAATTACCCTTAAGTATTATATACGTCTTGTAGAGACGTATCAGCCCTTTAGCAGGTCATAAAACAGAACCACTTCAGCTAATCCATCGATTTTAACCAATTTGGGAACCACTGTCATCTAGTGCGATGGGTGGATCTTTGTTTTTTCTTTTTGGAAATGCATTAGTATTAGCAAGTGGCAAGTTCTATAAGTATTCCAAAAATAAGTATAGCAGGATGAATGGATATGAAGAAATATAAACAGTAAAACTATAAAAATTGCTTACACACAGAATTTGTAGCTAAGTGAATTTTCAATAACAAACAAAATATACCCACGTACCACACAAAATTAAAAAAAAACACCGAACGCGTTTCGATAGCTACGCTATCATCATCAGCGGTCGACTAGGTCGGTAGGTTGTAGTCGATCGCTGATGATGATAGCGTAGCTATCGAAACGCGTTCGGTGTTTTTTAATTTTTTGTGGTACGTGGGTATATTTTGTTTGTTACAGATCCCGCCACAGTTCCAGTGTTCCAGATTTTTCAAGTGAATTTTCATTCATACGAAGTATATTTTATTATGTTGAATTTCATGGTTGAAGTCGATCTTGAGTTTAGTTCTTTATAAGCTGATTTTTGGGTTTATGTCTTATATAACTGATGTAATTACAATTTATTGAAATACCATCTTATCTCCAATCATAAACTTTCTGAAAACCTATTAATCCTTTAAAGTGAGAGAACAGCTGTTGAATTATGGATAGTATGCCTATCTTTGTTATTGTTTTGTTATTACATACATACATACATAGAGATTAGGTTGAATGGGCAACGTTTTGCAGTTTTCAATGCTCTAGCAAATTCCAGTGAACAATTGAAAATTCGAAGCATATTATTTTCAAAGAAAACAAAAAATTGCAAATATTTCTCTCATAAACGTTTTATATGAAAGCTTATCAAGACACCTTTGTTTTCTTGCTTTTCAGTGACGTATATAACAAAACAATTGAACAATTTATGATTTTAATTGTTAACAAAGTTTGTAAGTAAGAAAACAAATGAAAATCATGAAACAAATAAATAGCGAATCAAAATTTATTATTTGTTCAAGTATAGGTGTAAGAGCATTTGTTTTTTGCATTACAAAAACTTAAGACATTTAATATAAAAATAACTAATAATCAAGTAGTTTCAATGACACACTTCTCATAAAACGAATAATATAATGATTTGTACTTGTATCAAGTGCTTCAAAAAAGTGAAAAAGTGATATATGCGTGATTAAGTAACGACTGAATGTTGAAATAAAAATTTAAGATTATATACATGTAAATCTGTTAACGTTAACAAAATTGCTAACTAGTGGAAGTGGTATACTTATTTTGTAATTTTCCGAAAAAACGCCGAATTTTAAAGAGTTCGATAAATTAGATTTAAATATGGGGCAGTATGGAAGTTTAAGAAATCCTATACAGAAGCAAAATGTTAATCTTGAAGAGGAAGAATCAATTATGATTAATTAGCATTACAATTAATCGAATAATGTAGCCATGAGGAATATAAACATAAGTTAATGCGGTTTATTTAATTGATGTGCTACATATTGTTACTCACGACGAAACCCAGTTCGTTTTGGTCTGATGTGTTTTGTGGTATACTAAACAATCGGATAATAGGCCCAATGCTATACGAAGGACTTTTAATAGCTCAAAGATATTAGAAATGCCACAAACATTAGAATACTTGATAAACTACTAATGGTTCAAAATAGAAGCATCAAGTAAGAACAAGCTGGTGGTCCTTTTAACAATGTCAGATTAGTAGTTTATTATTTAAATGATCGTTTTAACCTAAACGTAATCACTACAAATACCGCCGTTTGTTGGCCAGCAAAATCTACAATCTATACAACATTGCGTAATAAAATGTTTTGTTCACAATTAGTTTGTAACATACCGCTTTTCTAAGCCTTTCAAGGTTGAAAAGTGAATGATTCTACGGGTTTACTTTAAGCGGTCAGTAATAACAAAAACAAGAGACAGTAACGTGATGAAGCGGTCAGTAATGGACCGCTTTCCAACTTCGCCTCTGGGTGAACTATACTTCTCTCGACAGGAATGGAACACTTTCCGCCTCGGTATGTAATATACTATTTGTTGTTTATAAAATAATCACATTTTACTCTTGAACCCCCTCATGTTTTTTGAAACTCTACACGTAACAGTATTCAAATAAGCATTATTAATTTGATAGATGGTAATTTTTAAACAAGCAGTAACTTTTATAAAAAATTTTTTTCGTACGTTGAAGTTTTTGACTACGAATATTCGGGAGTCGAGCTTGGGACGCTGCATATATGTTTAGACACGTATTCATTTTTAAGGAACTATACATATCGTGCATTGCGTCAATTAAATATTCCTATGAAAATTCAATGATATCTATCACAGTACCCTTTAATAGACTTTCGCAGTTATGAGCGTACCCTACATCATGACCATCCTATAGAGACATTAAGCACTAGAAACGTGATCAAATCATTTTAAAAATACAATAGTAGTACAATTATTATCGTTAAATCTTTAGCAAGTTCTCTAATATTGTTAAAAGTTTTAATTTTGTTGACATTTCCAGGTCAGAAAGGCAACTAAGTGTCATTTCAACATTCAGCTTTATCAGCTCTATCTAGTGATAAAAAATGCACGAATGCCAAGAGGAACACCGACATGAATTGAGAAACCTTGAATTTACAATTACCCACTGAATGAAATTTGCGTAATTATTTTTTCATTATCATTATTACATAACAATAAAAATTATTGTAAAACTAAATTTACTAAAGTTCTTCAACAATACTGTTTGCGTTAGCAAAAGAATGGGTATTTTACCTTTGAGCTGCCCTGTCTAATAGTAAGCCAATTTCTAGAGCGTTTTATAATCCCCTCAACCCCCAAACAAGTACATGCAAAGCTTCTAATTATTATATGTAATAATTTACACATAACTTGTGTATGCCATAACTAAATGGCCAGAATTCAATGCAATCAATTATCACTAATTGTAAAAACTTGTGATGTTCAGCACAGTAAATTTAATTTTCTTTTTCAATCTATAATAAAACTTACCATTTCAGCTTGCTACCATAATATAAACATTTGTGGCGCAAAAATCAATGTTCAGTATGATCCTTTCGAATAAAATAAGAATTTTAACTTCCTGCAAATTAAAACATGGAATATTTTAAACGCCCACAGCTCATAAAACAATGCATTCAAAACACATTTGAAAGTCATTATAGCAATAAATGTAATCGCCCACCTAGAATATAAAAGAAAGAGTCACAGAAGAATTCTCATTTCGTAGTAGTTTTAAATTGAGCTAATGTCCCTAAAGTGGGTGAATTGAAGCAGGCCATCCATTTAATCGCGAGGGGACCGCTTAAACTCCTACCATTTCCAGTTTCAAAATTAAACTTTCAGATTAAATATTATATTTTAGAAGACAATGAGTTTTCAAATACATTATAATGAAAAATGCATTTCCATTTTGTTTCTAAAAGACGTCTCGACGTAAAAAGTTTATAAATACATTAATCGATTTCAATTAAGGCTGTCATGTATAGGTTTGGAAATATGGCGTTATTAAAAATCCAAGCTATTTCTATATTTGATTACGTCAGAAGTATTAGTCGTATATACCACAGAACAAATAAGGAAATCAAGCTAAAATTCGGCGAATTCGATAAATTATTGATATTAGATAAAATTAATAAACTCAACCGACAATTGCTAAGGATTACTTGTCACTGTCAGTTGCATTCGTTTCAAGTGTACATCTAATAAAGTTAAATTGAAATACGACTTCGTTAGTTGTTTAGCTACTACAATTACGTTTTGCGACATAAATGCTCTAGAGTCAATTAGTTCGCAAATACTCTACCACAATTAGATATTCCCCTTATTAAATCGATATTCTGTATAAGTTACCACATCGCTACGTCGTTCCTGATTTGAAACGTAAATTAGCTACTATCAGACGAAAGCATATTCTATAATTAACTTTTCACCTGCCTTATGCAAATTTTAACGTCTACTAACACAATAAAGTTTAGAATTTTACGTTCAAAATATATCAAAACAGTATTTAGAACAACGAGTAAGATACATTTTGTAAAAGCGCAGAATTTCGAGGTCTAAAGTCAATTACGAAAGATATGAAATCTTAATTTTTATTAGGTCTTAATTCATTTCAAAAAAACTTATTTTCAGTATACACTTCCCATTTTAACACACTTTATGTATGAATTCCATTAAATCTACAAAAGTATTATGGATAATACATTGTAAACGTCGGGGAAATTTTACATGTTGTAAAGTAATTTTCAAAAGCAAGAAAATGTTTAGACCTACCTTAATACTATCGTAGCAAGCTGTAACTCGTCCGTTTTGAACCTCCACGTTGGCAGGTGGATGGGCGAACTTGCATTCAGTGTCAGGCCTAGAGCATTTGTTTCTTTGAAATTCCCTGCAGACTTCAAGTTGGAGCCAACGCGAATCTTTTCCATTAAGTAGGTTATTCATATTCACCATAGCCATCATTTAGTATAAAAGTTCAATGGTTAAAAGTAAAAACACTATTTATAATAAATATTTCGAGACGCGATGCACACAAAATATATGGGGATATATTTTCTATCATATAATTATAATAACGTATAGGTACTTGTTAGTATGCAGCCAATAAAGTGGTATTATTGTCCATTCTTACGATAAATCAAACAGAAAACACGTTAAAATCACACATGTACGTATTATATTTATATATACTTTAAAAAAATTCTTAGACGTCACTATTCAGTTATTTTTTTTTGCCAAAAACCTGTGCTTGATGGACTTATGTAGTCTGAAGGTGGAGCTGGACACTGGTCGACTTGCGGTAAGCAGGATGGCGAAGCGAAGCGGCTGTCAAGAAGCTAACGCATGTTGAGATGGTCCGGATCAAGCGAGCCTTATGCTGTCTTTTGTTGAAACGTCTGAAAGCAAAAGCATAAAATAAGCACAAACTAATTCTAGTTATACTAAAAAGGCTTAAAAACAAAAAATGCCGTTAAACAAATTCCGACTTAATGCAATTTGCATCTGTGTATTTTCTTTTATGGAACGAGTTCACGGAAGAAGGAAAGATTAACTTGACGAAGTGTAATTAAAGTCGGTAATTGCAACTTTGTAAGCTAAACAACGCCGTTATAATAAAAAAGAAACGGAAATAAAAGCTCGGTTACTTTCGCGCCTTTTTAGAAGCTTAAAAAGGGCATTCTACAAAAGCTGCGATTAGGGATATAACAACTGTAGACTGCGTTTTGGGTCTACAAGGACTACAATTCGTATGCTAATTTATACCTTCTGTACTACATAATTAGTGTGGTATACATTCCAATTACTATAATCACAATCTACTAATATATGGCTGCTACTATACTGTATCTAACAAGAATAAAACATTTTGTTTACTAACATATATCTAAATTTCAACTATTCGTCAAGGATATCTCAAGATAGACCATGACCATGTACATACTAATATCATCTCCGTATGGACGAATCTAATCACAAGTAAAAATAGACATTGCTCATACTGCAATCCTTAAGTAAACTGCTTCACTAACATAAAAATTCATATCAGCTTAATTCGTATCAATTGCTTGCTAACCATTCTAATCTACCAGATAGTGATCTGATAAATAATTACCTTAGATATATTAAAAATACTCAAATAATTTGGTGAACCTATTTCCGCTGTTGCATATGCATCCATTCGTATTGAAGCAAAAGGCACTTGATTTACATTGCACAGAAATAGAAAAAGAATATTTAAAAATGAAACAAGGTTTAAACAATTTAAACATAAATGATATTTTAAATAATATACCACAACGTTCAACAGAAATTAAATTTCTAGTAACACAATAAATACTATAATAATACTACGTAAGAAAATGCACCTACACATTTGTGATAAAAAATTAATTATAAAACATTAATACGAATGGTTACCACGAAACACTATGTTCAATTAACAAAAATAAAAAAATTAATTGGCAATTATAAGAAGAAGAATTCATTAATTTCATATGAACGTTAATAAGTAATTTTAACATTTGTGGACGTAACAGTATTAACAATTTTCAAAATTTTGTGACTACAATTGTAGAAGCTTTGAGTTCTTGAATTTCAAAGCAATCGAAAAACTGAAGCACGAGATAGGAGAACAGAGTAGTGAATTAGAATACTATTGATCTTACAAACATCCCATTGATTGCAAATTAAAACATTACAGTAGAAGTTTATTTTGATTGTCATATTTACCTTTTCGCGTACGAATACGGGAAGCATGATGATCGTAAAAAAAGTCAGAAATTTGGGTAATATGTTTTCTGCGCTTCAGTCCAGCATCGAACTTTCAAATCCTCAAAATCGTTCAGAAACTCATGTTTCTGACCTAAACTGACAAACATTCAAATTTTTAGTTTGGTACAATTCATTTTTCAAACAACAAATTTTGTGTATTACAAACTACGATTGCAAGTATTCGCACTTGCGTGCCCTGACTGACGCATTGGTCCACAATTCTGCTAATACTTTAAAACTAATCTAGTGAAACAAAGAAAATAGCTACTTTCGGGCACAATGAACGTTATATGTACAGAGATGGTTAAAAGTTACCTTATGATTTGCATGATTTTCAAAAGAAATTTGCAAAATTGGTTGTAATTAACTTACGATTTTATTAGAAAATAAGTAATTAGAGGTCTAATTATTTAATTGCAAAGTTTAGGCATCACTTGAAAATTAGTTGTTATAATCCATCTAATTACGAGTTAAACCAATTATGCTATCATTTTTCACCAGAAAGAAGAAGATCGTCTTGACATATCGATGATAAAGTGTAAAGTAAGCAGTCTTCAATGATAAACATGCCAGGAAATGGGAGAAATGGAAGAGATACCTCGTAGTTGACAACCAAGGAAAACATCCTTCAGAGATGATAACATGCAACGAAACATAAATTTGGCTAATCGCATCATTAATTCTACCGATTTGACCAATTTACGGTCCCAGGGTACCGAAGTAAACATATACACTCCTTGCTTGCGTTGGACGAGAAATCATTGTAATTAGACCCCGGAAGACTGCCGAATGGTGCAATCTAACCTTCCTTATAAATAACCAATCAGGATGTTTCCTTCGGAAAAGTTTGCTTCAAATTGCACTCTCCCAACCAGAAAGGTTGCCAGTACCGTCATGGTATGGGGATTCATGTCTGCTACTGGCGTTGGTAGCTAACATATTGTATCTGGTATAGTGAATTTCATAAAATGCATTGTTAAATGTCGAAAATATTTGTTTGCTGAAGAGTAGTTCATATTCCCGACGATAATGCTCCATGTTATCGTGCCAAAAGTGCACACATATAACTCGTTACTAATAAAGTGAAAAGGCCTGATCGGCCCCCGTAACCTCCTCATTTGAACCCAATCGTAAATCTATGGCAAAGGATTAACATAATTTCCAAACGAAAACCCACAGAAAAACTTGAATTAAGCGAATGCTTGTTTGTTGTCTGGTATCCCCGCGTTTACATAGAATAATTGGAAACATTGGTTAATTCCATGCCAAAGAAGTGTGGCTGGATGATTAAAAACAAAGGGTGGCCAATAAAATATTGAAAAAATTGAGTTGTATTATTTTGATGCTACGTTAAATCAAATACAGCAATTTTTTTTTGGAAAATTGCCTTTTATTACATTGTTTTTGTTTATTTTATAATACTTATGTTTGGTCGTTGTTTCTTATCATTAAACCCCTCAAATATGTATAAAATAATTGTTTGGTTTTGGATAAAATCAGTTTCTACACTTCATTTTGTTCAAAGTTTAACAGGTTTTACACTGTGATGGAAGACTTTACCATAACTGCATCGTTTTACTCCCGAAAAGATCATGTTACTCAGAACGCGTTAAAGTGACAGACTTCACCATTATATACGTACAACTTCTACCTAGCATCTACTTTCGTATTAATATTTTTTGGCTTTGGCATGAACAGGAATACGACAAAGCATATCACTAAGTTCTATAGGGGTGCCTGTAGCATTTTTCTCCTCAATTATTATTAGAAACCACTGAATCCATCATAATGAAATTTTTTGTTGTATAAAAAATAAAAATGTACCAAAATAAATTGTATATAGTCATTTCTAAAAATCTTGGAACTGTTAGTAAATATACCAGGTGTTCGAAAACTGTTAAACTTAAGAGCTATCACGTATTATAGAGGCTATAAGAAGACGACCGGACACAACCGAAATGTATGCTAGGAAAACAGTTCTAATTTTACATCTAAAATCACATTTTTATACTCTGTTTAGAAACACGTGAATCAATTAGGTATTTGGGAATACCAATTCTTTTAGAAAAATGAATTCATAAAATGATAATCAAAATAATAAAAAATTTTAGAATCATTACAAACATTCTTAACAAACTTATCAGAATGAGGATAGTTTTAACCCCGTTAAAATTCTATTTGGAATTTTTTTGTGACTGAAAATAGTGTGAAAATACCAATAAAATTGGTTTACTCGTTTTAACAGCGTACACAAATGTTACGTTTATAATGCGCGAAGAGCTTGGGCGTAATACATCTGAGCCATAGGTTACTTACCGGTTGGCCGTTTTCAAATTTGGCCATAAGGATTTAACATTGATTTTAACATTTTTATGAATTCCTGCTCACCAATTCGGACTACAGTAAATATTTTGGTATCAATGGAATGAGAAAATTATTGCGCATCGAATGCTATCAAGCATTAAATTATTTTCATCGACTTTTATTGAAGAATTCTAATTTAAAATGTTTATGTTTTTAAATATGAGTTGCTATGATTTACGTTTTTAAATATGAGTTGCCATGATTTATATTTTTTAATATGAGTTGCCATGGTTTTTAAAACAATCAACATTCTGAGCTAGGTTACTAGTTTTTATTTACAAGATGAATAATTACGCAAAGGAAGAAAGAGTTTTTAAGGTTAAAACAAATTACAGTGGCGGTAATATGCGGAAAGTGAGAGATTTGTTTTCTGTTAAATTTAATAACAGACCAATATCGTCTAAATCCACAATACGGAACTATTGAATTTGAATTTGAAAAAACTGCTAATGTTTCAGCCAAACCAGAAGCTAGAGGTGGTTAGTATTTATTATTTTGTAATGCAGGTAATCGAAGGAATGTTTGGTCGGATGGCACTGAATTGGAAGAACGTGTTTTGGGTATGATAAATATCCACCCAACATACAGCACAAGGGAAATTAGCCGTGAATTAAATGCATCAAAGTCGGCGGTATATCAGATACTACAAAAGCACCGATATCATCCATACAAACCCCAATGTCATCAGGAGGTATTTCAAGCAAATGAGGAAAGTAGAGTTATATTTTGCGAAGAGATGCAAGAGCGCTTTATATCGTCAATTTGTGTTACGGACGAATGCACTTTTACGTTAAACAATGAACCTAACGTGCAAAACACTCGATACTGGGCTCAAAAAAAAACCTGATGATCGATTTATCTATAAGAAACCAATACCCTCAAAAAAAATACTATTTGCACAGGTAATAAAATTATCGGACCATTCTAGGTTAATGAAAATTTAAATGCTGAAATCCATTTAAAACTTTTAGTGAATAATAAAGGTAGGTCCTCCTTTGGAGGAAGTTACAAGAGAAAATCAGGAGATCTGGTTTTAACATGATGGCTGCCCCGCATATTACGGTATAGTTGTCAGAAATAATTTAAAAGACAGATTTCCAAATCGTTGGATTGGCAGAGGTGGTACCATAAACTGGCCAGCCAGATCTCCTGAATTAGCAACTTGCGACTTTTTTCTGTGGAGCCACCTTAAAGGTAAAGCTTATAAAAAACGCCACCCAAATATTAATTTTTTGAGGGAAGCAATCGTTGCAGAGTGTAGGTTAATAAACGAAAGGCACTTGTTTAATGTTCGAAATTCGTTTTATAACCGGCTTGGATACTGTTGATGGCAGAATGGAAGGTTATTTGAATACATGTAATAAGCTTTTATTTTAGTCCACCCCTGTTATAATATTTATTAGCAATTACTTCATAGTGTGTGTAATAAAATTAGAATTTTTCAATAAAAATCGATGAAAATAGTTTAATTTTTGATGTCATTCAATGCGTAATAATTTTCGCATTCCATTGATACGAAAATATCTGTAGGCCGAATTGGCGAGCAGGAATTCATAAAAATTTTTAAATCAATGGTAAATCGCTATGGCTAGGTTTGAAAACGGACACCCGGTATACATATATATATATATATATATATATATATATATATATTGGATTACTCAGTGGCTGAGCGGTTAAGGCGTCAGGCTTATAAGTGAACGGTACCAAATTTGAATCTGGGAGTAGTCAATTGCTTGTGGAAAAAATGATAGTAAATGAATTCGACTCAAGTGCGAAATCAGTCCTTCTCCGAACTAAGCCTTATGATGGAAGCTGAGTCCACTTCCGAAACGTCGCGTACGAAATCAAAAACTGTGGAAATATGTCGACCAACTCAACTAGTTAACATTTAGTATTTGCCTATCATTACAATATAACTAATCTTATCCAAACAAAGTCGGGCTACAAATGAAAATCATCAATTTGGTTAACACAAAATTGTACAAACACGAATTCATAACTGAGCAAGAACGTTATTAATGCTTAATATTCAAGACTATTCTTTTAATAATAAATAGTACAGCGTCTGTTGGCAACAAAATTGTTAACAATTTTATATACCAATAAACTCATAAAATTTAAGTTAAATTGACGAAACACATATATACAGTGCGTTCAATATAATCGGACGCACTCAATAACTCTTTTGTATTGCGTTTCACAAGGAAGTGTTAAATAGTTTTTTATTCATTTACAAATACTCTATTAAGTGCTTGGTTTAGATAATTTTTTAAGCTTCCGATTTGACCGGAAGCGCACATAAGTTTATTTTTTTAAATCACACTGTGTATATATATATATATATATATATATATATATATATGTTTGCATTTTTGCATTGCCTATTTTTTTCTCAATATATACGTATAAAATTCTTATAGGGTTTTATAAAACAAAATTAGAGAAAAATGCCATCGAAGGTTTTTCAATTTTATTATATGATTAGAAAAATTAAACAAAATCAGTTATAATTAGCGAATAAATTGTTCACAGTTGCCACCATTCTGTTCTAGACATGCCCCTAATCGTCGCCTGAGTTCATGGTTAGTTGCTTTTTTGATTTGCTGCGTAGTTAAATTAACACATGCAGCTGTAATTTTATTCTTTAAGTCTATAACATTTAAAGGTGGATCGGCATACACCACTGTTTTTAAATGACCCCACAAGAAAAAGTCTAACGGTGTAAGATCCGGTGATCTCGCAGGCCATTCTGCCGGGCCGTTAGTTCCTATCCATCGTTCATTGAACGTTTGGTTAAGATATTCTTTTACTATCAACGCGTTGTGAACTGGAGCCCCATCTTGCTGGAAATACAATTGTTGTCGCAGAAGCAGAGGAAACTCATCGAACATTGTTGATAGCACGTTATCTAAAAATTCAAGATACCTATTGGCGTTTAGATTACCATCATAGAAATAAGGCCCTAGTAATTGCTTTCCAATTAAACCACACCAAACATTAGTACCCCATACGGTTTGATGGTTAGTTTCCATTGACCAATGAGGATTTTCGTCAGACCAATAACGATTGTTTTGTTTATTAATAACTCCATTATTTGTAAACTTGGATTCATATGTCCATAAAATATGATCTAAAAATAATGGATTGTGATCACATTGCTCAACTATCCATGCAATCAAAGTTAATCTCCGATCAGAGTCTTGAGGCCGCAAGTGTTGAACCAAATCGGCTTTATACGGCAGCATTTTGAATTTTTTTAATGTCCTGTGAGTTGAGCCAACTGATACACCTACTTCTTGCGCTACATGTCTAATAGATGACCGTGGATTTACTCTAAAATAACCCAATATTTGTACTTCAATATCTTCGGTCAAAACGTTTCTTTGTTGTTCTAAATTCTGATAATTTACTCCTGGTAATGTTCCACGCATTCTAAGCGATTGTTCAATTTTTCGTATACCGCTCGTCGAGAATTACGTTTACATTCACCGAAAATTAACAACAGGTCAACTTTTTCACTGTTATTCATTTTAAACAATTATTTCGATTGAAATCAAATTAAACTTTTATCTGGTTGTCAATTGAAATAAACGAAAAAACAATTGCGATGCGATTTTGTTGACGTACGCTGCCTACGGTTTTGTTTGATTCTTCTAATCGTATAATAAAATTGAAAAACTTGCGATGGCATTTTTCATTTTTCTCTAACTTTTTTTTTATAAAACCCTGTAAGAATTTTATACGTATGTATTGAGAAAAAAATTAGCAATGCAAAAATGCAAAAATTTATATACAGTGTGATTTAAAAAAATAAAATTATGTGCGCTTCCGGTCAAACCGGAAGCTTAAAAAATTATCTAAACCAAGCACTTAATAGAGTATTTGTAAATGAATAAAAAACTATTTAAACACTTTCTTGTGAAACGCAATACAAAAGAGTTATTGAGTGCGTCCGATTATATTGAACGCACTGTATACATATATATATATATATATATATATATATATATATATATATATATATATATATATATATATATATATATATATATATATATATGTATATATATATATATATATATACACATAAAATTAGTTTTTACATGCCGCAAGTCAATTAATATAATTAGTATGTTATAACGTCGGATATATATTTAACAGAATTTATATAAGTAGAATATTTAATTTGAATGTCTAAAAAGTATCGGACCTTATCTAACTAGGTCCTACACGTAATGAAGAACAAAACTAATGAGAGGATGTGTAATTTTATCTTGGTTAACGATTTTAACCAGACAACACAAGCTCGCAAAGAACAACAATTACGAGTTTTAACGCTTTAGAAAGTTTCAACGTGCACATTAAAATGTATAAGTCGAATTTGGATAGAAATTAAAATTTTGGATTAAACTCTTTAATTATTAAGCCCAAATTGTATAGATAAACTTTTAGTTCATGACAAAAACAACTGTAAGGATGTGGTTAACCTTAGTGATGAATTTTAAATGACAGATGGGATATGGTCTAAATTAACGTTTACCTATGCCTATGCTGTCTTCCCTAAGCAAATTTCTAATTAATTGTGCAAAACTTAATTTTATTATTTTGGTCAAATAAATATTAACTAGTTTGAAATTAACTGATACTCCAGATTGCCATTTCTTTTATTGATATGAAGAATGCTAAAGATGACTAAAAATTCACATAGTGCATTTTTTCTATTTATCTGAACACACAATCGACACCTGTCATAAAATATAATATTGAAAATTAAATTGAAAACCAGCGTCAAAACATAGCAGCGAAAAGAAAAACCTTTCTTTCATAATTCGATACCTTTTATATCCGGCTATAATCGTTTGTACTCTTAAAACAACAAACATGAAAAACCAATATTTACCTACATTTCACCTTTTAAAACGTTATAAAACATCTCTCAGAGTAGATAAAATGATGTATTACTTCGTATTGTAATGAAAATGCGGAGAATACCAAACAATGTTAAAAATAAATTTGAACAATACGTTAATGACGATGGTAATTTATTAGGTTTTAATTCTCTCATACACCAATTTGTACAAACGTTAAACTTATAAAAAAGCAAATAAAAAACATTGTATAATTGAGAATACAGTACTTAAGCGTATTTTACAAACTTTAGTTCATTGATGTGATATTTTGTTACGTGTTTGTTTCATTACTTTTTTTGCTTTGCTATAATCGATACTATCTGTAATTGCTATTTTCGTCATTTGAATTATAATCAACTTAAAGTACAATTACTAAAGTAAAATACATAAATATTGGCATTTAAAAAAAGTTAATCTCTGTTTTAATATTAAAAGTAAAAAAAGTTTTGGTTAATCTTCACAAGGCAAATCACTTGAAGGGCAAATTGAAAAGCAATGGCATTGTTATGTCAATACTCGGTCAAAAAGACAATTTTAAGTCCCTTCCATTATTAGTAGAATACTATAAAATGAACTTTGGTTTTTTTAGTTAAAGTTATTACATCGTTTTTAATATTTATACATTAACAATAGACCTACACCTAACAGGTGTCTATTAATGATTGAAGCTGACGTATTGTTAAATCTAGTAAATTTCTTTGCTTAGTATTTGCAACATTAAGAATTTTATTGTAAACTCAATCGGTTTCTACCCTTTTTGCCATAGTCGCACGTGTCAGTTTTTCATTAGCTTTTATTATAATTTCTCCGTTCATTCTTCATTCCTGTATTTTTTCCTTATATTCACAATCAGTTATTTTCATAACTCCAGATTTTTGTTTGGAAAGATTAAAGACAATATTTATAGAAATAGATTGCATAATTTAGATGAATTAATGGAAGCAGTTGAACAGGAGATTCAGGCTATTACACAGGAAGAACTTCAGCATGTTTTTGAAAACATGAATTAATTTATGTCTACAGCTCTCAAGAGTCATATTTTTCAACATTTTTTGTAATTATATTAATTTAATGAAGAATGTTTGTTTGTATTTTTGTCATAACAATAATTTTAAAATTTATTTAATTAAATAATTGTAATTAGAAAATATTGGCAATAACCATTTCCAAAAGTAGGAGTATTCTGTTAAATTTTAACAAGCAATGTTTATAATTACATCAAAGGTAATTACCCCATGGGACGCTAATCCAAATCGTTGCGACCGAGATAAAGTGTAGAAGTACCAACCTAACCAAAATTGGCTACATGACGTCAGCTTCAATCATTAATAGACACCCGATATAATCTCTTATTTGCTAAGTGCTCTACGTACTCAGCATCGAGGGAATAACCACACCCGATTCAAAACTAATCCGGATATACAGGGGATTCCGATTTAAACCGTTTAATTTTTATTAATATAATCACATTGTGCTATTGCATATGAATCTGCAATTCGTTAAGTTTTCCACATGGCAAAGCACGTGACTGAAAAAGTTTAAATGGGTACAGCATATATATATATATATATATATATATATATATATATATATATATATATATATATATATATATATATACCAAAATAAGAGGTCGTGGATTCAAACCGTTAAACCATTATTAAAATGACACCTTATCTGTAAATACTTACATACTTCTGTAAAAATTTTGCTTGATTTAAGTTTATTTATTTCAATTCTTTGCGCATATGTTTCTAAACCAAATATTTTAAAAACGTGTAATATTAAATTGATGAACAAATGAATAGAAATAAAACCGATCAAACAATACCAATTCAACTATAAAATTAGTCGAAGACTTCTGTTTAGGAAAACTTTCAGTAACCAATCTCCACGTATTTCTTCTACATAAAATTCTTTAAAAATCCTATGTAATAATAAGTATTGTTAAAGTGTCCAACGTCAATTACACTTAAAATAGAGACTACTTAACTTTCACTTTTCTTCTATTAGCGAAAGATTATTCATTGTGGGTGAACTAACCGAAGTCCTTTAAAAGTAATTAATTATTAAACAATACAATCTATCTAGTCGAGATACATATGCGTTAAGAGAAAGCAACAGATACTAACCAGCACTGCTTTCTACATAAGTGGATGAGTGCAGTTTGTACCTAGTCTTCACCATACTATTATTCGAAGTTTGAACTCTGTGTGTCTTAATTATTTAAATGTATAATCCGTTTGTAAGCAAATTTAAATTTAAATAATTTTACATTTCATGAATATTTTAAAAACAGTCCGGACGATTTTCAATATTGCGGATGTGCTTGCTTGCGCATAGTGACCTTTTTACAGTAAACTCAGTTGTCGCCAATTTTTATTTATACACGTTTTGTGACAATAAATAAATAAACAGCTCTATATACTTGACCCTAACGTACTGTTTTTGAATATCAGAAAAGCTACTAACATTAGAGCAAAAAATATAGATCTTTTTAAGAGTGATTTGTTTTTATGCAAATAATTGTTAGACCATTCATAAAAATAAGAACATTTTGAGTACTTTTTCTTGTGAATAGAAAAATATCAACTTCACAGTAAAATGGAATAATGTTTAAACAAATATTTAAAACTTTTTCTAGGCCAATTAAAGTGGTAAAAAGGGACTTTTATGTGAATACCTCGAAAACTTAACTCCAGATCTAACCTTACAAAGACCTTTTTTAAGATAACGTAGTTTCAGATAAACTCTATTATAACAGTTTTTCATAGAATAATAAATGAGCCATTCTTTTAGAAATAGTAAGTGTTCTGGAACTTCATTTTTAGGATGATCTAATAATATTTAATCTATTAAGTTATTAATTCTTACTAATAATAATGTAACATTTAATAGTAGACTTTTCTACTGAAAAGGACAGTAGCAATTGCTTTTGAAACGTTTAAAGCTTGTGATTTGTTTTTAAATTTTTACACACAAAAGATAAGTATTTTGTGTAAAAGAAATTAGGACTGAAAGAAACGAGTTATGGTGTGTGCTACAACCACAAGATGCATTTGATCACAAAAAACACTGCTTTAAGACTACATAAGAATTGTACCGTTACGATATACAGCACCACGTAAATAAAACCCAAAACCATCGATTTCCAAATTTCGGAACACATTTGGTGTAAAGCGATGTAGAAGATACGAACGAAACTGAGTCAAAGAAACGATATATGATCTGATCAGAACTATAGTACTGCAACTAATGAAATTTGTTTATAGCTAATCTTTATTTGGATATGAATTCATGCTTGTGGTTTATTTAGGTTCATCCTGTATACAAAAGTTATATAGACAGATAACAATAATGTGCACATTTGGCAAGAGCCGTCACTCACCGCTATTGGTATCGTTTTTAAATGCATTTTGATTTGCTGTTAATTTGATTGGTGATTTCACGTTAAGAAGGAAACTTTTGTAACACATAAATGTTACGGCACTTCGAATTCGAAAGTTATGTAATGCCATCTGTAATGCTCAAACATTCTTCAAGATTTGGAATTGAAGACTTTTTCTTGTAACTGTATGAACGTGCGGTTCACTTTTCAATTTATGGGATTTATACAAAAGGCAGTTGTATTTTCGTTTGATGTTTGACATGTTTTGATAAATCGGTCGGATATAATATAAAGACGACCGTCTTTCTCTATAAACTGCTCCCTAGAGAACTCTCCAGCTAATTTGTGCAACCAATGACAATTTGCTCAATTTAGTCTAATAATTTTATCGTCGATTAGTACATCGATAAGAGAAATAAATAAGCACTGCTTGCAGTTTGCCACATCAGCAACAGCAAGTAAGTTATTATAAAAAAATGTTAATGTTAAATTTTCTTGTACTTGAGATACAAAGATTTACTTAAAAAAGGTTGCTAGTTATATTCATTTTCTATTTCAGTTAATTCCATTTACGGAAAGCCTAATTTATGTCAGTTATCAAAATACGAAAATCCCAGCGTGAAGTCCGATTAGGTCTGTAATGTATTGGGTAACAGCATCCACAATCATCACTTCACTTTTAATAAGTCTAACGAAAGCATATCAATTAACCCAAGGTTAACCTCATTTTTTTAACCAAAAATATTGAACAGATAACTAGTTAAGAGTGGTACCAAGGATTCATATCGAGCCGTCATTGAAAGAAAGCCTCTTATTTGAGTCTCTTATTGAAAAAAAGGAAAGCAACATGTTTCATTCCCTGATATACACATTAGGTATATACGCATGATGGGATTAAGGATGGGTGCGGCCAGAATAGGATCGGACGGAAAGGAGTTAGGGTTTCTGAGGAGGAAGATAATACACCGGCATTCGACTAAATAGCCGCACATGATGTGCGTATACGCAGTAATCATGCCGTTTCTGTGTATGAGGAAAACCTCGTGAAAAAACCTCATACAAGGTAGACGGTAATTGAAATCCATTGCCGCCCGAATACTAAGCATTATTGTGTTACCACAAATTCAATTAGCTTTCTTACTGGAATTCTAAACAATATAAGTCGAATATTCGGGAAACTATTTGGCCGATTGTTCGGCTCACGATTCGGTCAATAGGTTTGTTTAATATGGCTTTAATATAGCTGGTTTTCAGAAAGTAAGTGAATATTCGTTTTTCGGCAAATGACCAAAACATTGTGTTGCATCTCTCGTATTTAAATATGTAAACTGGTATCATCCAATTTGACTTCCGTTGAAACTCATTGGAAGTGGTAGTGTAGTTGTACATAATCGGATTTGACAAAAGTAGTAATTTGGTTGTCCTCTAACAATTAATTCAACAAAACCATTACATAAAATTCACCTATTAAAGAGTAATATAGTAAATCTGTTAACAGTCTTAACAGTTACAAAATCCTTAATTAATTTAAAACTGGTAGTATTAATTGTAAATGTATTGATGGACTGTGAATCATTTGATACCAAAAATAAAATTGTGCAAAGGTCTAAGTTGTAGTATTTGTGTATTTATATTATAAAGAGTTTAACGTTCGCATTATTATGTCAAATATGGCCATATGATTTGCCTATTGAATTTGACTACTTTATTTTGTATATTTGAGTTGTGACTAATGCCTGCTTGCATCGGCCGTAACTACACTCATTAACTGATGTATTTGTTTTGTGCTAGCGGTTAAATAGATTATACTTTATCCATAAAGTAGATAAAATGAATTTTATCCGCTTTTTTATGTAACCGACATTGCCAAGAAGTTAGCTTTGATGTTTAAGAACAACTTCACAATTGCAAATATTTCATTGTTTTCGGTAGTAACACAAAATCAAACATAATGTTACACACGACGATAAAGAGAAATAAACATCTCGTGGAAGATAATTCACTCGCGGCTAACCCCACTCGTTGATAAACATGTTTCACTCGCCCTTTCATCACCTTACATAATAAAATACCATTATTACGATGATAAACGTATTTCTTTTTTTTTTGCTAATAACCTAAATGTGTGATGTCTGTTTTGATTTTGGTATTCCTACTGAACTAAACGATGATAAGTGGCAGTATTGGTCGTTACTGCTACTTTTGTTGTTTCATGCTTCAGATGATTATCTCCCCTTCATTATAGTAGTTTAAAAACGTTAGTAGTACTATTTTTGGTGTATTTTTCATTACATGTTATTACAGATGATAGAAGATTAATTGTAAATAAGTACGGGTAAAATTGACAATTACTCTAAGCCAAAAACTCAAATTCTCTCCATAGTTTCGGTTTAAGTATTTACAGACTAATTTTGACCAACAATAAAAATAAAATCAGTGCACATTTTGTAACCAGGAAATAAAATTTTGTAGCGGGGGTTCTGTTGACGCCAAATCGGCTCACAACTAAAAATTTATGTCATAATTTTGAGTTTAATTAAAGAACAAAATTTTATAACAACACCTTAAAGGCAAAACAACCATTACTATTTCATTAGGAAACTCATAAATAACCAGGTAAGAAATAATGGGAAAATTTACAAATAAATTTAAATTCAACTTAAACGTGTGAAATGTTTAGACAAACATTATGTATAGATACTTGTACACCATTGTTTCGAAATCAAATATATAAAATAAGTAAAGTGAATGCACATATTTATTGCGAGTGCATATGTTTATTGCGAGTACTTATACAATTACAGAATTGCTAAATTATCTCAAGTCCTAAGCATTCGAAAGTATATTATCAGATTACGAGGCATATGGTAGAATTAGGGAAAATATTAAATGTTTAGCAGTTGTATTCAATATGCACATGGTAATTAATAGCACTATAATACATGATAGGGGCTGTAATGTAACGGACATGCTGCAACGTAGTGGTTATTTTATCCTAGTTACATAACTTTTACATAACAGTCAGGAAAATGTTGAATTACTGTCGAGAAGCAATGTTGAACTACGAGGCACTTTGTGCCGAGTATTTTAAGGCTCCGAGTCAAGTGAGATATTTTACTGACGAGTTCATGTATATCACTTTCTCGGTAATCGTCAATTATCACAAACATTTGTTATAAAACGTTTAAGGATGAAGATGTTCTATAAATAAGTAGTGCGTTTCATCAATGCTCTGGTTACTGACGCTACCGAAACAGTTAATCAAGTTTTAATGTTAAAAACAAAAATTGAAATCTTTTCATGCCTAATCCGGAAAATTCAAAACTCCCGCTTCAAAATGTAATTGACCAAAAACGGACGATTTTAGAAAAAAAGATATTACATGACAAACAATTGTGAGAAAGTATACTTTTAATAGGAAAATGTGTGGGTCGGAGAGAGATAAACATACCTTGTGCCATGTGAATTACATATTGAAACTTTCGTACATGAAGAATTCGCAATATGGCCAACTTATTTCTTACTAACGAGTCGACACCTACCATGATGTTACCGATTGTGAAAGTGCTAAAGCACCCCAGAATAAATATACGCAACATTTTTTGTTTCAGTTTATTAAAGTGTGATTTTGTGCCGACTTGACCTCAGGCTACACCTCCACTACAATATTTCTATTCCTGACAATGATTGTGAGTTCCAAAATGTTTAAAAACTTACGTAGTAATTTCATGAACCTCGTATACCTAGTCAATGTTTTTAGGTTATGTGATATCCCAGATACCAAATAATGCTGAATGAGTAAGCATATATTTCTTTAATTTTTATAATACTTAGATTGAATCTCAATTATGATGTGATAACTTTTTACAATTCTAATAATGTTCGTTACTCTCAGATTATAATATATATTATATATTATATATAATATATATTTACCTCTTTAGTTTGATGTTACATATATGGAACGATAGTCCTTTAGCCTACGTTTTCTATTGCTGCACACATTTTGGTTTTTCAGCATATCAGAACTCCAAATTGCTGATATGTTTTTAGACGAAGAGTTTTGGGAAGATTTTGATGTCAATGATCGTGTGCAGTCTGTTTACACTGAACCGCAAGACAACAGAGAATTGTCAGATGAGGATTCCGCACATGACGATCCAGATGGCTTGTTGCATAATCTATCTGGAAACCAACTCCTAGCAAATGCTGAAATAATAATGGATAGTGGCAAAAGAATGAAAAACTTTAGTACAATGAATGCAAGTGATGCTGATATTCCGGATGAAAAAGATAAAAATTTTGAATAGTTGGGACAAACAGACCTTATGTGTAGAGAAGAACGTTTATTCTCACTATATGATACATTACAATACAGGAACTTGACGGCAGTGGAAGTTTTTGAACTATTCCTAACAGACGATGTTACGGATTTTCTAGTTAAAGAAAGTAACAAATACGCTACCATGAAGAATAACCCTAATCCATTGAAGAAATAAAATGCTTCTGTGCTATATTAGTTGTTTCAGGATATAATAAATAACCTTCCAAAAAACGTTATTGGGATTCTGGAGAAGATCTAATGAATGGTGATGTTGATAAAGCAATGCGACGAGATACATTTTTAGAAATAATGAAGTATTTATATCATGTCGATAACACAGAGCTCGACCCAAAGTACAAGATGGCTAAATTGCGATCGCTTGTAAACAAATTTAAAAATCAGTTTTTATGCCATTCTATATCTACACGTGAAATGTCATAAGACGAGAGTATGATTGAATATTACGGCCGTCATGGCTGTTAACAATTTATTCGCGGAAAACGCTTTGGGTACAAATGTTGATGAATAAATTCAAAAAACGGCTTCTAAACTCTACACGGCTTCTAAACTCTGGAATGATCTCCCTAGTTCCTGTTTTCCTCTCACTTATGATATGAGAAAATTTAAGGTAGCTGTTCATAGGGATCTATTGGCAATTCATTATCCCTCTATCCATCCTCTTAAGTGTTCCTGAGTGCTTTAGCACGATAGGCCTTATTTAGCCTGTTCAGGTCCACAATCATAAAAAAAAAAAAATAATAATAATAAATTTTGAACTTATCAAAGTTCAATGCCTAATGCTAACGCTCAACATCAAAAAGAATTTGGAAAAGCAACGGCTCCTTTGATTCAACTTATTGCCGAGTTGCCAGGCGAGACAAGAACATTACCGTATCGATTTTACTTCGATAATTTATTTACATCCATAAAAGCTTTATCATATTTAAAAAGATGTGAGTACAGTAGAACTGGAACAATCAGAGAAAATAGGCTTCCCAAAGATTGCCCAATTTTAAACGTAAACTCAATGAAGAAAGCTAAGCGTGGCGACTTTGATTATGTCGCGATAGATGGTAGATCGATTATTATCCCTAGATGGATTGAAAATTCAGTAGTAACTGTTGGGTCCACAATACACCGGTTTGTCCACTGACAAATGCGCAGCGATACTCAGCAGCTGATAAAAAAAGAATTGGCATAAAAAGACCGCAATGTTTTGAAAAGTACAATGTGATCATGGGGAGTACAGACCAAATGGATGCCAATGTAAATGTATGTAGAGTAGAAGTTAGAGGGAAGAAATGGTGGTGGTCCATTTTTACTTGGTTATTAGATGCTACATTCAAAATGCTTGGATTATCTACAAAATTCATAATTCAGTAACCACTCAATTGAATTTTAGACGAGAAATTACAAAAACGTATTTAAAAAAATTTCAAAACTTGCCCGCTTCTTATCCAAGAGATTCTAGGATTTCCCAAGATATTCGTCTTGACGAAAAAGATCCTTTAGTTAAATACGTACCAAAGAACAAACGCCGACGATGCTCTAGACCAAACCAACGTTGGCAGGTCCGTGAGCACTTAGTGTCGTAAATTTGATGTAGGCTTTGTATCGATTGTTTTGTTGCTTTTCATATGAAATAATTTAGTTTGAAAAATTATTTACTTTTTAAATAAATATTTTGATAACTATTGATTTTATTTAATAGTTAATTTATGGACCTTAAAGGACTAGCGTTTCATATAAGGAACGGCCGCCATCTTGAACATTCCTAAGCAAACAACCAAATATTAATGTTATTAACACTCATTTAAACTCGAAAACATAATCCGTTTACAATTATTTTATAATAAACAAATTCAGTTCTTAATGGGTTAAATAAAGATTAATTAATACCTGAACGGAAGCGATTTGCGTGTATGAAATTTGGATTACAATTGAATCGGAGTTAAAAACTGAAAGAGGCATTTTAGAGTAACACTGGAATAATAATTAAAAGATTAATTTCACGCAACAATGCACATTAAATTGGATTACAAGATTTACAAAATTGTTTTGACCTGTACTAATATAGGTTCAAAGACTCTTTTAACTTAGCAAGCAGTGAGAAGGGAGATTATTATTTACTGATCAATATTTATTGAGTTACGTAAATGTATGAAGAAATTCATTAATCATAAGATCAAATAACTAGAATCTACAAAAAAAAAAATATGTGTGCAAAATTTTCTGTTTCTATACGTACGAATGAAGACATCCATTTGTCACAATCATACATTTTGCCAGCGGCTCATACATATCTGAATAATGACGTAAACTAAAATGTTATTTCAAGCACATAAATCTTGATTTAGTTAGAAACTTAAAAAATTCTCGGCGATCAAAAACTTTCAAAAAGAAAAAAATTAATTTCCTCACTAATCAACAAGGTTGAAAATTCCATGTATAAATTGAAATTAATTATTAATTTTTCAATATTTAATACACTTTTCCAAAATTATTGTAAATAAAAATAACAAACAAAATGTATTCAGCTCCAAACAATTATCGCCATATAAGTATACTACTTAAAAAAATATTTATTTAAATCCAGTCACGTCACGTTACTGTTAATAAATTTTTAAAATCTAACGTCATTTGCTTTTATTAAAATATTTTATTGCAACTTTTCAACATATTACACTTATTTAAACAGTTATGTAGGTGCTGTAATAAAAAGAAATATTTCTCAAGCTTCACAAAGCTTTTTCTTCTTCAATTACTGATTTTTCTTTCCTTGTTTTTTAATTATTTATTTTATGTACCACAAGAAAGTTTTTGAGTGACTATAAACTAACGATTATATAACTGAAAGTATTACAACTCTTTACGTGAACGAGAACAAAACAATGTTAAGAAAGAAAGTTATAAAAGTACGCCCATTAATCGAAATATACAGTGCGTTCATAAAGTGTGGAAACGGCCCATTATCTCACGAGTTAACTATTTTCAGAGGTAAAGCTCGGACACGTCGATTTTTATTTTTGTTTTTTATTTTTTTTTTTTTCAAAAAAAAATCACTTGTACCCCCACCACCTTATCAGATGTTACATGGATATTTTTTAAAATAGAAACTATATTTTTATATCAAAAATTAACTACCCATATTTTTCAGAGTTCAACCATACCAAATTTGTGACATAAAATGTTTCAAGCTATTTATTTAACAAGGAAAATCAGTAATCAAAATGAACAAATAACATAATTATAATAAATGTTCGAATTGAGATCCTTGGGTTAATTGACAGTATCCAAGACATCCAATGAACTCTTGGGTTATGTTTGACAACATCACTTTGTTGCATTTCAGCACGGATTCTCTCTTTGAGATTTTCTAATGTAGGAAGGTCGGTTTACATAGTATACTTTACTTTTTAAATAACCCCAGATCGAAAAGTCCATGGGATTTACATC
Source organism: Vesta saturnalis (assembly GCA_036346205.1). NCBI lineage: Eukaryota > Metazoa > Arthropoda > Insecta > Coleoptera > Lampyridae > Vesta > Vesta saturnalis. The sequence continues at coordinate 1,423,181 of JARFJB010000595.1, read as the reverse complement.
TGGCGACCTAGCAGACCATTCAATTTGACGGCGTCGTCCAATCAAGCGATTGGGAAAAGTTCGGTTTAAAAAATTTCTAACTGTTACAGCATAATGTGGACCTGCTCCATCCTGATGGAACCAAATGATGGAATCGATTTGACCAGGGTTATTAATGTCAAGAAAAAAAGTCGTTAAAAATGGGATTACATAGGTTTGTAACATTTCTAAACATTTTTCACCCGTCACAGTTCCGTCAAAAAAATGTGGTCCTATAATTGTGTTCCTAATAATCCCAGCCCACAGTTATTTTTTGGGGATATTCCATTATCCAATTAGGATCTTCTGTTGCTCAATAACGACAATTTTGTCTGTTCACGGAACCGTTTAAACAAAAAGTAGCTTCGTCGGAAAACAAGACATTAAATTCAAAACAATTAATTCGATTACACAATTCTTACATATTTTCGCAAAGCTCCATACATCTATCAAAATCGTCTTCAATAAGTTCATGTATAAGTTTAATTTTGTAAGGATGTAATTTGGCCGTTTTTAAAATTTTATGAACAGCGCCACGACAAATGACATTGTTAGTAGATAAAGTTGTAATTGAACAATGAGGATTTTCTTCAATTTCAAGTAATACGTTTAATTGAGTATCTTCAGGAACGGTGGATCTACCAATCTTAGATTTATCCCTAAGATTACCGATCTCATTAAATTTATGCAATGTTTTGCTTACCGTCGCTTTATTTATAGGTACACGATTAGAATATTTTTCATTAAAGATGTCGCATACTTCTGCCATATTTCTTTTACGATCGCCATAACCTAATATCATTAAAACTTCTATTCGCTGTTTTTCTGAGAGCACCATCGTAATTTCAAATAATTTTATGGTAATACTTCTCAAAAAGATGCTGTTATAGACTTATAAATCGATGTGACACCAAAAAACAATTTATTATTGACATATGCTATGGTAACTATGAATTTATTTTCTGACTATTAAGGATTGTGACATGTCACAGCCTACTTGATTTTTGACATTAATACTCATACTATTACAGTAATTTCTATTTGAATGAAATTGGTTATCTTTAATAAACAAACAGCTTACCTTGACACATTTGGTATGGTTGAACTCAGAAAAATATGAGCAGTTAATTTTTGATATAAAAATATAGTTTCTATTTAAAAAAATTCTCAATGATGTCACATCTGATAAGGTAGTGGGGGTAAAATTTTTTTTTTGAAAAAAAAAATAAAAAAATACAAATAAAAATCGACGTGTCCGAGCTTTACCCCTAAAAATAGTTAACTCGTGAGATAATGGGCCGTTTCCACACTTTATGAACGCACTATATAAGTAATATAAGTTCAATTTGAATTTTTTTAAATAAAATCCAAGTCAGTGTATAACCCCACCTTAATAAGTCGAAAAATCAAAAATAATTATTTTATAATTTTGACGTAATTAACGAGAACGAGTACATCCGTAGAAAAAATTAAAACGCAAAAGTATGCTCAAGAAACTAAATCCTATAGTGAGTGTGCCTCCTTGACGTCAAGTCAGAAGTAGCACACAACCCCTCTTCAAAAAACCGAAAATCTAAAAGAATTGTTTCATAATTTTTGGTCTAATCAAAGACTAATTTTCAACAATAGTAAAAAAATTTTGAACAATACCATACTTTTGCATCCCAAATTACTTCATTTCAAAATTTTGGATTTAGGCTTATTGATGAAAGGTTGTGTGCTTATTTGACGTGAAGCAAACAATACCCCTACAAATTTTGTTTCCTGACTATACTGTTACGTTCTAAAATGTCTTCAAACATGCCAAAGCTACGAAAATTATTTTTGTTTTGTTTTTGGCTTAGGGGCAGTGCAACTTTACAACAAAACGACGGGTTTGTTGATTTTATTGGTAATACTGTCACAATTTTAATTTAGTATCAATAGAACATCCAAGGAGAAACGCTTCTAAGGTAATATTACAAGTAATATTAACAAAGTAATTTGAATTTGTCCTTAACATACCAATTAGCAACTTCGTTGGCAGGGCAATATTATTATATTATCCTGGTTGGCTGCAATTAAAGTTGTATCGTCAGCACTGAGACTGAAACCGATGTGATAAGGACAAGAGCAAGTCGTTAATATAAATTAGACATGGAATAGGGCGTAGAATTGAACCCTGAGAAAACCCGTGCTGTATGGGTAACTTATTAGACAGGAAATTATTAAAAATTACGTACTGGTATCTGTCCTTCAAGAATATATTTCTCGATTTACACATTAAAATGCCTAGAGAAAAGTCTACAAATACAGGAACTATCTACCCTCCCCATTCGAAGCATTCTAAGGCATTAAAACGAACGTGGTGATTGCATCAGAAGTACACCTTGCTTTTCGAAAACCATACTGTTGGTTATAAAAAAGATCTTTTTTTTTAAATTCGCAAATTGTTTATTTAGAATTTTGGCTTTGAAAAAGGTCTGTAACTACCTAAATAATTTATATTAATACCTTTCTGAATCCTACCCCGAGTCCCGACTGACAACTCGAGACAGAGTACGGCGTTTTCATTCAGAAATCACTTCCTCCCTTTGCACTTCCGACAATGCTGGCACTAACAGTAGTATAATTCTGGTTCTATGCAAAGGTCCGCAGAGTATATAGACTCAAATCTCGTTCACTTCTTTGCTTGGTGTTTCAAAATAGAAAAAGTTCCGTAATTTTATGCTTGCGATAGCGTAAAAAGTATCTTCATAACGTGTTTCAAAAAACATAATTGGAAAAATTTATTATTTCCACCTTCTCTTATACGCTTTCTCAAACAGTGAACACCATAAAATACTTCTTTTCATTTTAAATAAAACAGTTATGAGTCAACAACCGTTTCTCGTGCCATGTAAGATAAGATTAGGCAACGTTTTCTATAGTATAATCCTTTAAGGAATCAGACAGTAAAAAGTGGGCGGTTAAAGATTGAATTGGAAATCGGTAGACATGTCCAAGTTTCTGCTCATATCGTGAGTAGCAGGTATGAGATGTTAAGGACGCGCATTTCTTTCAATAAGCCTACGGAATTATTGACGCAGATTTTATATTTATCCAAGGTAAAATGCGTGCGTATTTCAGGTATGAACTCGCCAGCGTATAGCCCGTACTTAAATCCTAACCTAAATCCTATAGAACATAGATGGGGCATCCTTAAAATCGTAGTAAAACCTATTGCTTGTAGGAAAACATTCTCCAACTCATCATTGAAAACCTCATTTGAAGTCGGTTGCCACGGATTCAAGCCGAGCGAGAGCAACATAATCTATGAGGGACAAAGAGAGTCATTGCAATTCTTCATTTATCTTGTACCTTTTTGGTTGTTTATATGTGGTAACAACGATTAATCGTATCTTAATTATGATTCAAAAGCCCATATACTCTCCAACCACTCAATATTCAGATATAGTTTGGGTGTTTTTTCATATTTTTCTTACGAATTTTTATTACTAGGGACGTTTTTGGAGAATAGGAGGGAGAGAGAGAGAACCTTCTTTAGGTCAATACGATATACATAATTTATCGAGGTAATATCAAAATGGTTTAATATCGGGTGTCCCAGAGAGAAATTCACTTTTAAAAGTTGAAAGAATATATATATATATATATATATATATAATGGCGTTGAACTTTTTACAATGTCACGTTAATTAAATGTAATTTTATTTGTTGAAAATCAATACATCAACATGACGTCCTTGGAGGTTACCCAATCGGGCACTTTCGTAAGAGTTTGTCTTGAAATGGATTCCATTTCTTGCTGAATATTCAACTTGAACTGCCGCAACGTTGTCGGGTTATGGAGTATACCTTGTTTATAAGGTGTTCCCATAAAAAGACTCAAATCAGGGCTCCTCGGGGGCCAGGATGTCACCTCCCCGTGAAACATATCCCTTACCACGCACATGCTCTCATTTGAAGTATGACACGTGGCTCCGTCCCGCTGAAACCAAGCGTTCCTGTTGTAACCTCACGATTCTTGCAATTTTGGAGCCAGAGAATCCGTCAGCATAGCCATGTACCGCTCTGAATTTACAGTTACTGTTCGGCCGCGATTGTCTTCAAAGAAAAGCGGCCCCATCTTGCTATTCCAGCCCAAACCGTAACTTTTGATGAGTGAAGTGGCTTTTGGTGTTTTAGAACAGACCGTGTCTATTCACAAAACCGTTTAGGTAAATGAAAATGGGCCTCATCGGAGAATATAATATTATTGAAGTCGGTGAAGGCGTCGATTATTTCATTTGCAAAATTTAATCGCTATTCAAAGTATTCTTGCTTCAATCCCTGTAATAATTGAATCTTATAGGAATGCAATTTCAAGTCAAGGTGCAAAATTCGCTGCAACGTGACTTAGACACACCTGCAGCAGAGGAACGTTTACGAGTCAACCTGACGGGCGTGTTTTCTTGTGCCGAACCTGTTCTTTTGAATCTGTCAACCTATTGCTTAATTAAATTAGTGCTTGGTCGTGCTTGGACACTCCTCACTTGTACACCGTAGTTCAAATTTGACACGAAAAAGACGTAGAACAGTAACGTAAGATCATAGGTTCTCGTAATAAACGCGGATACAGAACGCGCACTGTTCTCCCGTGTAGTGACTCATGTTTACTAAAATTGCAATGGCCGCGCTACGCACTGATACCTCCCCGTACCCTTCACCTAAAACGTTTAGAAATTAGCGTGCTTTCAAAAACGAATTTCTTTTTGGGCCACTTGATATAATAAAAACCCTTTACTTTTACATTTCCTGACTTCAAAATGCGAAGCGCACAATTACACCCTTGCTGACTTTGGTTTGTAGGCCTGAAAATATTGATTTAAATAGTTATTTTTGTATCTAGTGCGCGAAATGCTACTTTGGTGATCGAGAATTGAATTTTTTAACGAGGCGCAGCCGAGTTAAAAAATTAGTCAAGATCACCAAAGTAGTTCGTGCACGTGTTACAAACAAATATCTCTTAAAATTGTTTTAAATACTTTTCTTCTTGGATTTTTGCTTGACTGAGGACCACAAAAGTTAAAATACAATAATTTGATAGAGTTTACATGGAGTGCGCACGTTGTTGTGGTAACGCAGGAAAATAAAAAAAAAATGTTATTTCACATATTGTCATTTTTTGACGTTTGTAGAAAAAATAAATCAATCCATTCTGTACGAAATAATTTAATATTTTTACATAGCTTTTTAACCTTGTTTTTTAGCTAAACCGATCCTATGTATACTTATAATCTGACTAAATTAATTAAAACTTAATAAAAACAATAATACGAAATAAATAATAATAAGTTTGATTAGTGCAAATTATATCATTCGTAATGATCCTTAAGTCAATATTTCATTATGCGATTATATGAGGAAACTTTATATGTCAATAATTCTCTAGCGAAAACTCTGTCGGCATTGAACAGGGCAATTAGCTAAATCAACATAAATGTATTGACTTTTAGCTACACCAACATAGTTAATACGAATCTGTAATTAAGAGAATACTTTTGTAATGTTTTCAAAATTTGTATTACTTGGTGAAACAATCGACTTTCATGTCTACATTCTCATACATATATTTGTAAGTGGAACTTATTAAAATGTTTAAACAAAAAAAAAAGCAAAATGATAAAAGTATTTATTATTTCTGGCTCTTGAACCATAGTTGTTACACTCCTTAAACAGTGTATATTATAAAATTTTGAAAAAAAGCATAACCTTAAGAAGCGGACTTGTAGAACTAATTGAGTTTTTGCATCGTTAGTTTTATGACTATGTTACACATATAATTTTATAATAGTGCTTAATAATAAAAGATGACGTTTATAAACTTTTATATCCTTGCGGTCATGGTAATATTTTGCTTATAGATAATTTGTGTAAATATTGTAAACCATGAAATGCATGGAAGCGGCCAAGGTAACTAGTTTTAATATAAAATAATCCAAGGTTCGGTTCGGTGCAAATTAATGCCAGCTTACGAGTTATTACGCTATTGCACAAATTCGCCTTAATTGTACACAAGAGGCGTCTATGTAACCGGTTTATTCAATTTGTTTAGTAAAAATTTTATATTTCTGCAAATTAGTACGCTATTTTCTACACAACAGGAGATAAATGATGGTAAATAAAGTAGAACGTAAATTATCGTCCAGTGGCATGGATGATACACTCACATTTACGCGATGACAGTTTAAATTCCCCAATGTAATTACTTGTTAACTTCACCCTTCTATGGCAAGCCTCATCAACCTATATTTCAAAATTAATAATAAAAGTTCTTTAAACAAAGTAAAAGATCACGAAGCCATCCTTAAACACGTTGCTGGTCAAATAATATATAACTAACAGTTAATATTAAAATATTTGCACGCCCATGCAGCTGGTAAAAACACGACAGCTTATTGGTCATAATCACGAAAGGTGTATGCAGTCATGGTGACTGTCCACAAAAATCTGACATATAAAAATGATACTACTTAAAAATACATGGTGCAACCTTTGTTTATATTAGCCATTTCTACGTAACAAATTTCCCTAATTTTATAGAAATGAATACAAACAGATATAATCTAACATCCATACCTGAAAAGTCGTTTATTAAATTACCTAAAGCACGCAATTTTGCACTTTGTTGGATGTTTAATTATGCCACACATAAAACTTGTACTAAATTTTTGAGAGAATGTGCCACAACCAAAAATAAAAACTTTTAATACTTAATTATAACAGGGTACTAAAAAAAGAAGCATTTTGTATTTAAATATTTAGGTTTATAATTGCAGAACTTAAACATTATTAGAACTATTCGTTACAATTTTTTACAATTAGATGAGCTAAGTAATATTTTTCTATTAATAAAAATCCAGCTTTCTAAAATTTAACAAGGCCTCTAATTTTCAATTAACTGTTAATTACTGCCAAACCTTAAACAGTTTTACTTGCCTATTCTAAGTAGGAAGCAATGCGAGGCATTTTAATTAGTTTTCATAAGTGTATTAAATTGAGCTTGAAAAGATAATAAAAATCAGAAAATAAAACAAGGCCATTGTTAACATTGTAACATGATGGATGAATACAAATTTGTTTGAATATGTAAATATCGGAACAATTGAAGAATAGTATCAGAAATTCCTGAAAGTATATCAGAGGAAGAATTCAGTCGCAATGCCATTGAGGGACTAATGCGAAAGTTCCATAAAACTTCAGAAAAGATCTGCATAAAAACTAAGGGCTGTAGTTAAAAAGATGGAAAAACTAAAATCCACTTTGTCAAATTGATGTTGAAAGCTGTCAAGAAATCTATGGGACGGATTTTGTATTTAGTTTCGATTGGGCATCGTAATAAAAAGGCGACTATGACAAAAAATTTTGAAAGATTGTAATATAAAATGGCCAAACTTCTAATAAGAAAAAATAAATGACTTATTTACAAGGGCAGCAAATAAATTAGAAAATAGAAAGACAAGCCGTAAAGGTGTGTAAGTGAAAAGAAATAAAAAATAAATTCTCAATTTTACTTCTCATTGTAAGGATACTTTATATAATATAAAATACCAAGACTAAAAACACTGCAACTGTCTCAAAAAAAGCGAGAGCCAGCGTTGAACAAAGTTCCTGCAAACTATTTATATGTCACCGAAAAAAGTTCATGTTACATGTCATAACTTAATTTCATAAATTTTAATATTCAAAATTCAACTGTATTTAACTAATTTCAATGGTAACATTCACATTACAAAATTTAACATAATGCATAGCTTAGTCGAAGTGATCTTTACGTACCCAAGGACTTTCAAAAATTCTCAAACTATTTAAACGGTGTTTCCAATGTCATGTACTTTATTGTCGTTAGAACTAATTAGTCAAAGGTAAGATAATTAGTTATTCTGATAAATTAATTGGAAATGTTTAATGTATAAATGGATAAAAAAACCCTACCTTAAAAAAAGTTTATATTCGGTATTGCGCTGCAATTGATTGAACCCAAACGTTCATGTCGAATTTATCAGGATACGGGACATTTAGAGGTCTATACTAGACCAGGCGGTATCTATTTTGGGTTCGATGTTTTCCATATGATCGATTATTTTTTGCGTTAAAGGCTCCAAAATGGCACTGGTAATAATAATTTCACTATGCGCGGGTCCAAAAACGTGTGCTCAACTTTTTATTAAACAAAATGTTAAAAAAACATGAAAATTTTTGCTTTTTTCTTCTTTGAACTAGAATATCCAAAAATACACTTTTAGTATTGTAAAAAAACAATGCAAACATGTAGAAAAAAAGTATTTTTAAAATTTTTGTTTCGAGTACTCATATAACAGGTAGGGCCTTCATAATTGGCCAAAAAAAAAAACTTTTTGGTATGATAAATCACCACACCAAATTTCATTAAAATCGGTCTGATAGTTTTTGAACAATAATTTTGCAATCTATATCTTGGAAAAAATCTACAATTTTTTTAAATTAAACAGAGCCTAAACTAAGACCTCTACATACTTATACTTTTTTAATTTTTAAGTACAAAAATACTGAAACTTCAAAATCAACCAACAAAAACATTTTTGTATTAACAAAAATTGAAAAAAATTAAAGTAACTCTAAGAATCTTCATCTCGATTTCCAGAGGGACTTTCGAGGATGCTGCATTTTACACGATTGACTATGGCAATTGTTACAATAGTCAGAACATTTTAAGCCATACTTAACACACCCACATGACTTCAAACAATCATTAACGCAATTGCCACTTAAAGTTTACAACAAATTTTCGGGTAGTAATAATTTTGTTGTTTGAATTGGCTCTAAGCCATTTTTCGGGAATTTCTCACAAATTCAATTATCTTCAAATGACATTTTATAAGGGTAAGCGCAAGATCTGAAATGTAATACTTGGAAAGTACTCGAAATGACGAAGGTATTCGTTTAAAAAACTACCCTCCTACCCTCGTAGTTGCGTCGTAAACTAGGGTTAATTTTGGCCGATTATAACTCTAAAACTAACTGACGAATCATCGCTTTTTTTTTAAAAAAAAGAAGCGTCTTTCCGGATACTTTCAATACGAGTTTAGATATATAAGAAAATGTACAATTCGCAAAGTTATTCTAATTATTTAATATAAGCCCAAAGTTTACACAAATGTTTAAATAATTGCCACGGCTCTCCTAATTACTGAATTTCAATGTTTCAAAAGCACAAAGTTTGAGTCCTCTTTTATATGTCATTAAATTTTCAAATATCTAGAAATCTTAGTTTAGGCTCTGTTTAATTTAAAAAAATTGCAATTTTTTTCCAAAATATATATTGCAAAATTATTGTTCAAAAACTCTCAGACCGTTTTTAATGAAATTTGGTGTGGTGATTTATCATACCAAAAAGTTTGTTTTTGCCAAGTATGAAGGCCCTACCTGTTATATGAGTACTCGAAAAAGAATAGCTTTGAGATATTCAAGTTCAAGGAAAAAAAAAAAGCAAAATTTTTCATGTTTAATAAAAATTTGAGCACACGTTTTTGGACCCGCGCATAGTGAAATTACTAGTACCATTTTGGAGCCATTAAAGCCAAATCATATGGAAAACATCCAAACATGATAAAAGAGATACCGCCTAGTCTATACGTTATATGCAACATATCTCACAAACCAGCACACACTGTAAACGGGTAAACAAGGGAAACCCTGTTTACCAAGGCACAGTCCGCCTGCACCTACCAAATCCCTGTCAAACTCTTTCTTATCTATTACGATAAGTTTAATTGCCTCCGGCATATTTTTAGCGACCCCAGTATCTCCCATCTTAACCATCTGACTCCAGCCCTTAATTCTAACAAACCAAAGCTCACATCCTTCTGCAAGTTGATAAGACGAAATTCTCCAAGCCATACCCCTCCCTCATATCCAAAAAACAGTAAGAATAATTTCCAAAACTAATAAATCACCTGCGCCATTCATTAGTCATAACCACCTCCAAAACTATTCTCCACTTAGATGGTGCTGCCTGTATTTTCGGCGGACACTGCTCCTGTCAACCACCCCACGCCTCTTCCCAATCCCTATGTACTTACTCCACTTGTACTGAGTGGGGCATCTTCCAAGGACCGCTGCCTCAACTGTGGTGAAAACCACAAATCCCCTTCTAGCAATTCCATCTCTACCCCAAAGTGTAACAACTGCGGAGGTACCATTCTTCAGACTTCTTTGATTCCACGTATCCCTCTACCACGTAACAAACTGGCCCACCTCAACCCTTTTTCAGTAATAAATCCTCCACCATGTCTGGCACTGATAACCCCAATTTCGAAAATTTCCCGAGAATCAACCTCTTCATTCCTACCCTAACCCACGCACTTATTTCCGTGTTTGAGCAGAAACGTACGTTAATCGTGAAGCACATTGAGTTCGTCACTCGCACCTTCCTTAAACGGTGCACCATAGCTACCTACGCGGGTAGATATTCTCCACTCCACTTCTCAAATCCAATGAGTAGCCTCAAATTTTTATTCCTGTCCCATATCTATCGCTCCGCCAAAAAAATAAAACTCGTGTTTAGAACCGTTCACCCTTCGGGAAACGTACCCTAATTCAAAAGCTTGATACGGACAGCATCTAAGTATTCTCAATTACGAAAACTAAAAATTAACAATCTTTTCTAGGCTTCGGTGCTATTAATAGCCCTAATATTCAGCTCTCTCTCCGTTGACTTCATTACCGCTTTCACAACGCCTCAACCACCTAGAAAGGATTGCCGCCACAGTTCACTTCCCAAATCGCTTCATTATATTTTTCAGTTATTATAATCATTCAAGTGTCAACACGGTTTCTGTCGACGTCCTTACATATGCGATCATAATGCTCGCCAGTTAGGAGATTCCAATAACGCGTATGGAATATATTACAATATGGCGTACACATAACTACACCCCCACCTTCCTTAGCCGCAAAAGTATCGCCATCTTCGACCACATTCTATAATTCAGCCTAGGCACTGATTACGATATTGATATAGTAGCGCCGGGGAGAGGAGTCACATGGCTGACTCGAGAATGGGGATATAATTATTACTGTGAAATGCATCTGTTTCCCTTTATCTTAGTGCGAAGTTCCCACTTAAAAAAAGACGGGTTATAATTTATACGTCTGCCATATAGTTTAAATGTAGGACTTAAAAACGTATGTCGATTCTACAGTCAAAGCGCATAACGCTATCAGATGTCTTCTTGACTATTTAACCTCAGATTATTCTTCGTATTTCGTTTCGTATAATCGTATCGTGTTTTGTAGTTATAATTTATCTTTCGCTTCATAATTTATTAATTTCCATTGCATTTGCAAACAGCAGTTTTTTTCAAAACTATTATTATTAATATTCACTATTACGAGGTAAGTTTATAATGCAAAATGTATTTCCAATTGATTTAATGCATTTATTTATTTTGCAACAAATAATGATGTCATTAAAAGGTAAATCTTTCAAAAGCCAAACACAAGTAATGTTAATGAATATACTGCATTATTTCGAGATGGAACGCGATAACGGGGGTCAAGTTTACCTTTAACTTCTATTATCCAGGTACGCTAAAAATTTTCGCTATTTAAATTTATATTTATTGAATATTATGTTTCCGAGAAAACCGTAACTCGGACAAAGGCAAGAATGGCTCTCGCTTTAGAATCTGGGAAATCTGCTCCCGATTCACCGCAAAAACATAGGCTGCGTTTGAAATCGAAGTCAGAGGATGTCGACGAATACGTGAAAGATGTTTTGAAACGAAAAATTTACACCATGCATGCAACTGGTAAATTCAGAAATTATTGTTGAAATGGAGTTAATCACTGTTTAATTTTAGGCTCACATATTACTATCGAAAAAAACCAAACTGAACTTAAAGAAGATAAAATATTTACCTTCGGTAAAACGAGTTTGAAACAATTGTTACATAAAATTGGTTTTGAATTCAAAGTTGACGATGGAAGAAGGCGTTTAATGGAGCAGGTTCATATTGCTGGTGCTCGAGCAACATTTTTGCGAAAATATTTTGCTAATAAAAGTTGTGAAATTAGTTACGATCCTGTCTTTTTGGATGAGACGTGGATTTTTAGTCGAGGAAGCGTTCGAAAATCATGACATGATAATGATTTGAAAAGCACAACAAACAAACCGCTAGGAGGAAGGAAACTGTAATTAAAATAGTACGATTTGTTAAAAATATTTTTAACCGAATAAATTTTAGTTTTATCGTACTAAGTGCTGGCAACAAGGATGGTTTTATATCTAATTCATCATTAGTATTTTCCAGTAAAAGTAAGACAGCAGACTACCACGATCATCTGAACGCTGATTTATTTCAAAAATGGTTTCAAGAACAGCTTTTACCAAATTTAGAAAAACCAAGTTTGATAATTCTTGACAATGCCAGTTATCATTCTACATAGTAGAAAAATTACCTTCAAGTAGTTGGAAGAAAGAAGATCTTCAATTTTTAAGAAAACACAACATTCCTGATTCGAATGATATGCTCAAAGTGGAATTATTACAAATTGCCAAGGACTTACAAGTTCCAAAAATATATGTAATTGATGAAATCGCTCATCAAAGGGGACATCAAATTTTAAGTTTATCTCCGTATCACTGCCAATTCAACCCTATCGAGTTAATATGGGCAAATTGTAAACAGTATTACAACAAAAACATTGGAAGACAGGTCTTCAGGGACGAGAATGTTTTATTGCTATGGAAGGATTCATTAAACCAAGTAACTAGAGAACTGTAGCAAAAGTGTATTTTACATGCTGAAAAGGAAATGAGCCAGTGGTGGGACGTTCAAAAAAGAGCGAAGGAAATGGTAAAACCTCTAGTAATCAATGTCGGAGAGTCGAGTGAAAATGATAGTGAATGTGAAGGTGATGACTTTTAATTATAAGACGTCCAATATTTGAATTGAAAGCAAAAATTAGAATCTTAGTAACTTTAACATTGTAAAGAATTATTATATTTAACATACACCTCGTTACATATATATATATATATATATATATATATATATATATATATATATATATATATATATATATATATATATATATATATATATAGACTTCCATAAAAATTGCAACACCTAGAATTTACTGAACGATTTTATTGAAATTTTCGTCAACGATGTCTTTCATTAGAACAAACAAACGATTAAAATTTGAAAACAAAAGAACAAAAACTAAAAATGTTTTTTTCCGCCACAATTTGTAATGCACTCATTTAGACGGCGTGGCATGCTATCAATCAAGTGATCTATAGCTGCCTGTAGTATATCAACCCACGCTTCTTGAATCCGTAGCCGGAGATCGTGTAAGTTATCTGGAGGGTGTGGTAAATTACCCAGTCGCCTACCGACCGCATCCCATACATGTTCAATGGGCGACAAATCAGGAGACTGAGCAGGCCATGAGAAGATCCATAAGACCTTATCCGGCGATAAACAGATGACATTGACATTCTGGGTCCTACACCTCTGATCCAATCATTTGCAATCGATAGAGTTGTTGAAAATCTGTCTCTTGTGGCCAAGTCTTCAGCGACGTTATTCGCGATCGGTAGTCCTGCGGGTACGTTCAGATCCAGGGCGACGTTGTTGCACCCCTTCCTCGGACCATTTGGACAAACATCTGAATACCGTTGTAACATTTCGGTTTACACGACGAGCAATTTCTCTTAGCGAAAGTCCGGCCTCTCTCATGCCAATAATACGGCCACGTTCAAAATTAGTCAATTGGGAAAAATGTTGATGTTGACGTACTCATGGCATTGTTCCCAAGTTCAGAACGAAATTGTGAAAAAACAATTTGCAAAATTGACAGTTAGTTACACAGTGATTTGTTTTATTTCTTCAAATTTATTGTTACTAAGTGCAAAGGAAAAAACATAAAAAAAAACTACTAGCTAGATTTTATTCAAATTTTAATCGTTTGTTTATTCTAATGAAAGACATTGTTGACGAAAATTTCAATAAAATCAGATCCAAAACGAAATTTTGTTGACCCGGTCTCGGTTCTGATAATCGTTTACAGTTGTACAATATATTTTTATCATACGACTACCTACACTCGGTAGACTTTACATGCCAAATAAGACCTTAAACGAAATTCGACTTTGTACGGGTGGATGGGGATTTTTAAGACGTTTAGGATGCTAAATCCCGAGATATTCGAACAATAATTTTATTTAAATTTGACAGCGCGGCTTAAATTTGAAAATAACCTAAAACATTGACGATGTTTTGTTGGTATTCAAAATTACTAACTATATGAACCAATAACAACATACGTTTTTAAAATCTAAAACCACGCTTTACTAAAAGATGAGTCATAAGACACCTCTCGCCATCCCGACTATAATGATTTGCCCCTTTTAATTAAAACCGATCTCAGTGCAATGCCCGCCCCGTGCACTAATAACATAACCAGGCGTAATTTGAGACAGGTTGGTTGGAGTGCTTTCTGTATACATGAACATGCACCTCCCTAATTCCATGTTAACCTCCCCTGAGGATATTGATGAAGCAATACATGACCATTCTTTGCTGATAAGGGAAGCTATTAACGTCTTTAACAAACGTATACTGTGTGAATATTTTAAAGTGTTACATAAGGATACCTCGAAAACTGTTTGACTATTAAAAATGGAATTTTCGGATATTAACATGCGATAAGCGGGACGTATTTTGACTTCATAATTAAAATTTTATGACACAATTTCGTAGGGGGTGGGGGGTAACATTAACATTTCAAATGGAATGATATAATTTTTTTGGCAAAAATTGATACCGTGGAGTCAGTTACGTACTACAAAAAATCATCAAATTTATTCTATTATTTTTACAATAACAATAAATGAAGTTTAACAAAAAACAAATTAACAAATAATCCACTATTTAGAGTTTTTACCTTCTTCTATTTAAAAATTCACAAACAAAAATCTATTCGTTTTTGAAAATCATCTCCGTGCGTACAATTTTTGGTGAATTGTAATATGGTGTGGATTGAAACATACAAGACTTTCTGTATTGCTGCTTGGCACATGCCTGCTTCCGTAACCAATTTTCTGGAACTAACATGGGGATTCACATTTACTGCAGCTAAAACAGCAACAACTTTGTCTTCTCAGTTTTTCAGCGTTCTGGCGCCCTCTTCTTGCATTTTAGATTGCCAGTATTTCGACAACGACCTTTTCTTGTCGTTTAAAAGCCATATGGGACTTTGGCAAATTCGGGAACCGCTCTCTCCATAAATTGGTCACCTGTCGGTAACTTTTCTGCATTCGCCCAACATCAACAGCATATCGACTTCCAGGTCAAAAGTGGCATTAGCCATAATTTACACACAGTTTGAAATAATAAAAATGCCATATTAGCTTCTACTGCGTTTCATTTTCAAACAAATTTGATGATTTTTTGTAGTAATGCATAACTGACTCCACGGTATCAACTTATGCCAAAAAAATTATATCATTCCATTTGAAACGTTAATGTCACCCCCTTACGAAATTTTAATTAAGACTGAAAATACGTCTCCCTTGTAGTCTGTTAATATCCATAAATTCCTTTTAAATAGTCAAAAGGTTTTCAAGCTATCCCCTTCTAACACTTTGAAATATTCACACTGTAGATATATCGGAAACCAATTCCGCACCGTACCATTAATCTAATTCAACAAAAAAGTTTTCCCCACTACCTCAAACATAGAGATACTGTCCTGAAAACTAAGGAATAATCGATTTAATGCCCTTGTATCAATAGAGAAACGAACTTATCACAGAAGAAAGCTGGATCCAATCCACTTACGGTATTGACTACCTTGACGAAAAAACCGTCCTGTGAAAAATTTCGTAAACTAACCGCCACGTATCTCCGGAGCAAGATAAAGTCAATCTGTTCGGACTTCACATTCAAAGCACACTTCAGTTCCTCCGTATTTTGAACAAACTAAAAATCCGTTTTGAACAAGATCAGATTAAATAAAAGATATCCTTAGCAATAGAAAAAAAACCCCTGCCGGTCATGATATCTTCAACTGCGCAGTTATTAAACAAGGTCCACATCCTACGATCAACATTATATCCAAAATGTAAAATAAATGACTATCCTTAGGATTGGCTTGGAAATCCTCTACGGTCGTAATGATTACCAAACCTAGAACGGATCATACACTGAGCACATTTTATAGCTAACTTTCACTCTTCAATCTCCTAGGTAAATGATTAGAACACATTCTATTCAGCCTACTAAGACTTATCTGACGTAAATCACGCCCTCTCCGTCAACTAATTGGGTTTTAGGCCCAAAACCCTCTTCTCAAACTACTCACAGTATAGCTTGTCGGGCTAATCCAATAAATCTGCGCCTTAAGAATCCGTGTTTACTTTTCTAAATTGATGTATTCTAACCTACTGAACCGTTCAGTGAGTTAGAGCGATATCTAGCTTATCCCTATCATTCATCCCACAAATAGGAGTTGCGCAAGATCTCTAACCCGACCTTATTTGGTATACTAATCAAATACCTATAGACCAGTTGCCCCCATATTTGAGTCGCGCTTCGACTGACTTCTAGGTCGAGAAAGTGAAACGGCCAGATTACAATTTCAAGTGTTCACACAATGAGACAACCGGTCATTCAGAATTTTCTCAAATCGAGCTACAATCATCTGATCACATCAACATCGATCTATATGGTGAACGTCTGCGTCTGACAGACCAGATTGTGTAACTGGGGGAACCGAGTGAACAAAACATTGGATTGGAACTCTGACGTGCGCAAAGTTGCTAACAAGATGCGCAGACGCTCGGGTCTCTGAAGCGTCCTATGAGGTCGACTAGGAGGTTGTAAGCCCAACACTCTTCAACGTACATATAAAGCCCTTGTACGTTCCACTATTGATTAAAGAGCTCTATTTTACGCAACCTTGAACGGGAAACACCTCCCATCATCAATTTTTCGCAAATACACCGATTACACTATAGATCGCCGAATGCGCTCACAATTAAACACACTTACATCATACCTGTCACAGAAAGACCAAAACACTTCAAAAACAATCCTCCTGCCGTCGAGTTTTCGCTGACATCATGGAATCGAGAGCAATATTCCTAACTTCAATGATCCTCTGCAATAAACCTGCAGTCTTAACACAATTCTTCGATACACATATAACAGCCATGCAACAGTCCACTTACTACCTGAATAAACTAATTATTCTTCTGTTTGCAGAAAATCTCCATAGCAGCACCCCATGACCTAGATCTAGGTTCCTTAACTCCATTCGGTGTTCAGAGTACCTACCACATTCTGCTTCGTATAAACCATGGTAATAGATTCCTGAACTGAGCCTAACGTCATCCTAAATTAATAATATCCTGTTGTCTATTTTGCACACAAAATTGTGTACGTTCGTGCATGCGAGTATACGTGCATAGGTACTTGAAATTGCGTATTTAAACTTGATTTCATTTCTCCTGGAGTTGAGTAGATGTTCGGAGGGGGGTTTATTAGAGGCAGTTTTATTTCAAATATATAAAAATATCGATATGTCAATTTTAAAATCATAACTGTATACAGCTCTATACACATTTTTGATACGATGTGTAATTCTGCGGTAAAAAATTCCTAATGTGGGGTTTAAGTGTTTGTTAAAATTTTTGCAATATCTGAATTCTTTTTTTTATCTGAAGATGTATTGACGTATTATAAGAAGCGGGCGACTTTGGATTTTTTTTCAAGTGAGCACCTAGATGTCTATTAACGCGTTGACTGCCGCAATGTTAGAAAAAATACTTTTTTACTGGCCACCACACTTTTTTGCGTTATTTGTGCTAAATATGAATTGGGCGATTACATGATGCCCCTCTCCAAGTTGAATTTGATCAAGAACATGTATAAGTAACTGAGATACTAAGCCATGTGACATAAACGTGGTGTCTCACCACATATAGGGACTAAAATTCTTGCGTCAACGCATACAGAGAGAGTGTGCCGCCATTCAGTGCACTGCAAGTGTCATTATTTTATTACTAAACAGTAAATGAGCTCACAAAGGTTATACAAAACACGCGGTGGTTGATTAGTGCAGGTATAATGTATGTATAATAGCTCGAGATATCGCTTTATTTTTTTTTTCAAATAAGCACGATTTCTTGTAAGAGGTCTTATCAGACGAAGAGTAAACTCTTTTCAGTAAATCATCTGATGAATACGTTCCAAGCTGTGATAAATCAACAGAATCTTCATTCAGGCATTGGATTCGGTGGCCTAAAACGACGTGAATCTGCTAATAATAGTTCTTGTGTAAAACGTAATCGGATCATCAATGTTCCTGATGTTGCTAGTATATCACCTGACACTAGTAATACTGCTCATACGTCCAGCGATCCAGAGAAGGACACAATCGAAGAGGTTATCACAGCCTTCACTGTAAATACCGCAAGTGAGGGAGCTAACATACCTGAGGTTGACAATACCAATCTAATTTGGCAAGATGCGACTGGGAAACATCTAAAAAAGTTCACTTTTACAATCTAGTGCTGGTATCAGCCTCCAAATACGCGTAAGTCATCACGATAAACATCTAATAGACTACTTTGAATTATTTGTGACCGAAGATATTCTAAATATGATGGTTTTGGAGACCAACCGAGATGCCAAACAGTAATTCATCGGAATGTTGGTGTGGATGGGGTTGTGCCAACAACCTACCATTGAACCTCGTCAAAAAGTTTGCTGTACCAAAATGCGTTATGTAATCGTTTTCAACTAACCTTGAAAATGTGGCACTTTCATGATAATGAAGTCATAACAAACGATAGGGATACAAAAAATATCATGTTACTCTTAGCACAAAGCATACCGCTGCGCTCGTGAAAATTATTTACGGGACCAAAGAAACTGAGAAACCAGCAGCTGTTATGAATTACAACAGTCACAGAGCCTACACTGACATATCAGATCAGATGAGGGCCTGTAATACCTGTCTCAGAAGAAGAAGAAACTTGATGTACGGCTTTTGACAGGTATGGATTTGTTAAAACGCCCATGTTGTTCACCAAGAGGTAGCAAGCAAATGACAGCATCACCAAATTCAAGGAAGCGATTACGATTGAACTTCTAAATTTAGAGACCCCCGTTAGTCAACCTGACAAGGAATTTTTGTCCTCGAATATTGTGGCAGACAGAAAAGAGTCAGGTGCGTTGGATGTTATGAAAGGCTCATGGAGGAACTCGGAGGTGCCCATATTCAGACAAAAACACCACGAACCATACTTCGATGCCTTCAGTGTGACAAACATTATTGCATGCCTTGTTTTTTCAATGCACATCGATGTTCTAAATAATGATTGTTTCTGTTTGAGAACTGAAGATGTTTTTCGGATTTTACATTCTAGAATAAGAACCATTTTTCCTTTTGTATCATTCCATAACATAAAAATTCTGTATTGTGGTCGTAACAAAACAAATAAGAAAGGCATGGAAACAAAATCAGAATTTTCCAAGTTTTGTTGAAAAATACACGCTTTTTCAATTTTATGTTTTTTTATTCATAGGCAGGATTTACAGCCATGTGTACGCACGAAAGTGTCTCAGAATCACTGACCAAACAAGATTTGTTTCTAACAGCCATTGGTTATTATCCCCTATGAGAAACACTTAGTTCAGACTCTTATGTGGGTACACGTGGCCATTGCTATCAGTTTGGTGAGACACCACGTTGAGCACACGTGGCGTCCAAGGTGTTAACCTCTATCTGACATAAATTATTGTTGTTATTTTTTCAATGTTGCCTGTTTTCATTATGAACGTATCACAATAGAGGTTGCATAATTATCCCAACTAATTACATTCTTTCATTTCTTTTAATTTCCACTTTATTGGTTGGAAGGTAGTGCGTTCGTTATTCCACACCAGATTATTTATCATAGATTAGCTAAACAAAAGCCTGTAGTGTTTCTTGTATGTATCAACTTGCAGACGGCGTTTTTTTGCAAAACAGTTCAGAAATAAAAATGAAATCTTAAATTGACAAAGGATTTGTATAAGCAAATGGTAAGAATGGCATTCGTCTCTGTACTAAATCAACTTTCGGATTTTATATATTTCTTAAGCACACCTGATTAAAGGCAAATAATTTACGTATTCACAACAAATTAATTTAAATTTGAAATGGAAAATTCATAATGGGGGGCTAACCTGTCAAATACATTATATTAAATCTAAATTTCAAAGCCTGGTAAATGACTTAATTTACTCGATTATACAATGTTTTATTAATATTTACGCTATAGAAGGAAATTGGTTAAAAAATATCAATTGGAAAATGTTGTTTTATATGTATTTTGGCCACGCTCATAAACAACTTCCAAACAACTTTAAAGCATAAAAAATGAAATTGTAACGTTACTAGAAATCAATTGCATTTGGTGTTCAAATTTGGTTTAGTTCGTAATTGCAAGTACAGATAAGGAAAGTCAGCGACACTTATTAATAGAACAGTTAAATTTTCCCGGGAAGTAAATAACCACAAACATAATAGATATTTAAAAACGAAATCAAATAAAAAAATAACCGTTCCCAGAATAGAAGTATGCAATAAATCATTGTATTTGTTTCAAGCACTCAAACTGACTATTTCGGTTCTTGTAGAATTTGCATTAAAATTATTATTTACTTATAGTACTAATAAATGCAAGAATAAAAATATCGGAAGAATCAATTAGGTATTTTTGAGGAAATTCATACACTAAACTCATATCGCTTTACATACAGGAAATTACTAGCACGTCAAAATTTGATCAAATATTTTAAGTAAAAAAGACACGTATGCATTTCTTAACGTGCACTCTTGAACACATGTCATTTCCGATTCACTTAAAGCCTCAAATTAATGAATGAAACAGGTCTGTCTGTACAGTATCAGCTTTCAGGAAATTAAGTGTTTGCATAATCACAGTTTCGAAAACTTGTCGGTATAACTACGTGGTATGCAGAAAACTTAGAAATAAAAAAAAACACTAGAGTTACCATTTGCACTATTGTAACAGTATTGATATAAGATACATACAGCAGGCGCGAACAAACAAATACATATACTCTACTTTTACTTAACTGATACTGGTTTTACATAATAATGGAAGCAGCCAAGCATCACGTCTGGTGTTAAGTCAGATGCGGAGGCGAAGGTAAATTTAGACCAACCTGGGTTACTACAAGGCAATGACCTACTGGGGCATTTTTGATACTATCCATATTATGAAAACGCCCACGATATTTATCTCTATTATTAATCTTGGCACACATTCGACGTGGAGCAAATCAGCAAGAGTGTGATTTAATTGAAAAGTATCGCTGATGTGTTACATTGTAAATTTAAATTTGGTAGACATAAATATACGGTTGTGATTAATTATGTTTTAGTTAAATAAGCAATTACCTAATTAGCAATTTTAATCGAACGCGCAGTGATCCAATTCGCAATTTCAATGCAAATGGTCAAGTTTTACAAGGATTGACTAATCAAATAGAAGGCACGAAAAAATCGGTTAGAATAAAAAGCTAAAAACCTCGTACAAATTAGAATTAACGAGGTTGTCAGTAAACAGTTCTTACGAACAAATTTTGTGAACTGTGAAATTTACTTAGTAATAATAAAGTGTACAAAGTGTAATTTGATTAAGCAAATAGTGCACAAAAGCTCATCTACAAAATTATATTAAAATATGGATAATTGAATTACATTTTGTAACGAGCGTTGTTAAAGACAGGAATATATTTTTTTAATTCTAATTTCTTAAATACATACATTTTATACATTAATAATATCATTACTATTTTTATTAATTTTAATGTTAATAATTGTATACACGTAGAAAACAATAACCACTAATCCTATAAAAGTGTAAGCAGGTGTAAAAAACGGCAACAATCAGTTTTCGTTGTTTCATATGATTATTGACCCATCTTGTGACAATAGCTTATGTATTTAGAATTTAGTGGCAGTAATTACCTCGTTTGGGGATTTTCAAGTAAAAGTGGAAGCCTGGGAAACCATTCACTTCATAGCAAATGGTTTAGAGACCTATCACATTTATTTTTACATTATTACATGACATTTCTCTATAAAAAAATTTTCGCAGGTTCAGAAATAAGTCCTGAAAAAAGTACTGCATAAACACCGATTGTGAATATATGAAAAACTATCAGGGTTGGTAGAAAATGCCTATTACAAGGCAGGGATGTGAAGTTAGCATATCGACACAAAAAGTTTCGTTCGATTAGAGTTCCAGCTTTCTTTTAGTAGCTATACCGTCGAATAGGATATCTGAATATGAGTCTGAATAGTGGATTTTAAGATTCCCTTTGTCTCGGTGTCGACTAGAGTTTCTAATAAATAAGAAAAAATTAGTATCACAGACTGGCAAGAATTTTCAAAAAATTACTGCCATTTTGATTTCGAAATCGAATAAGTTATCCAATCTGATGATTATTCAAATCCACACATATTGATAAGTTTCTGTTTGTAAGAAAAATTAAAGTGAATCTGGTGATTTGCTCATGTTTTCTACTGTACATTCGAGCGCGTCGCTGTAAATTGATTGGGTATCAAAGTCTTGTTTCTATAATCAAGTGTAATTAAATTCCTTAATTAATGTTTTTTAATCAAATCATTATAAACCTAATATTTTAGTTTTATTTGACATTTTCACTTGTCTCGGCTAGTTCGGCAATTGCTGATTTTTTTCATTAAAGTACATTTTTTCAGTTACAGTAGTTTTGGCGTTTTCACTAGTATCCTTAGAAGTTCTAAAGAAAACTGTTATGGTAAAACAAACCGATCACGCATTAAAAAGTTATTCGACTTTATAGAACGACGATTTGAAAAAATTCTAGTTTGACGAAAATGGTTATTTCACTTTCAGTAGATATTGGCACGACCTCTAACTACTATTATTAGAACTATAAGGAAAATTGTTATGGTAGCAAGCGATTCAATCGCACATTAAAAATTTAGTCAACTTTATAGGTTTCCAGTTTTTCTGTTTTACCAAAAACTATAAACTATTTTTTAGAGTTCCAGTAGTTTTGACACGGTTTTTCAATATTTTTCTTTAAAGTTTAACAGATTATTTTTAAACCGTTTGGGAGAATTCACGTAGTTATGACACAAGTTTTAGTTAGGGTTGTTGGCGTTCTTAAGGAAACTATTATGACCTAGAGCCACCCGGTGCTTAAAACGTTTTTCAACTCTTAAGAAACGTCGAAAAGAAGAATTTGAAGCAACTTTATTTAAAGTTGAATAACAACACTCATAAAAGTTTTGTTTAGAACTCTAAGAATACTTGGATAAAACTCGTGTCAGAATTTTCAAAATCACGGAAAATTTTCGAATCGCCATTATAACGTACGGCTGGTAATTTTTAATGCGCGATCGGACTGCTTGCGCCCCCTATAGATTTCTTTAGAAATATTAGCTAGCACCCGTGCTAGAACCACTGAAATTAAAAAAAAAAACATCTGATGTGGTCAGCATACTCATTCCTGTCATTGTACATAGATTAAAAAAGTAAAATTGAATTACCCTTAAAAACCCTCAGTAATCTTTTTGATATAATGGCCTAATGTTAATAATTTTCTGGTATTCACAAACTGTTTAAGCGTTCCCACAAGGAGTATTACATTCACATTCGATTTCAAGATGAAAATGGGTTCGTACTAGATCTACTGATAAATAAAACAATAATTTTGATATGCAAAACAAACTGATAATTGTATTTCTGGAAATTAAGATCTACAGACATAAAAGAATCTCAATCAAAATTCGGCTAAATTTCCTTGCCATATATTGTTTGCGAGTTGCAGTACTTCTGGTTTACAATACTGGTGATAAATTCCTAAGGGAAACTTAAAAATAACATTTTATACAGAAATGCTTTATTTGCGTAACGTTTCACATGCGCTGTCAATACTGATAGTTTTTGCAACATACAATCACAATACTACAAGTAAATGCCTCATAATGATGGATAATATACAGTAATGCCAAGTAATGCTGAAAAGTATCAGCAATGCTTTCAGTTTCGCAAGTACCAAAATGCCAATGAAATGTACACCGAACAAGTTTTATAATGCGTTTTATCACGCGGTTCATCAGATTCGTGCGATAAAACGCTTCTTATCAAACTAGTTTCTTAATATTTCGATAGTTCTAACATTTACACACAAAACGTTACCGCAATCAGTAAGTAAAAGTAAAATTAAAATTGCCGTTAAGCAACCATCTAGGCATGCAAAAGTACAAGTCTGACAACTTTTTACTTTAAATGGAAGTGTAAAAAGCAATTAAATTGACGGCAGAAGTCAAGCGTTATTATAACAAACACAATGGCAGGGATAGAAGGACAATGTAAGATTGTTTTCCGACGACCACATGTGAAAATGACATATAGTATACAAATTACCTACTGCGAAAGTCACAAATATCACTCTAGAATTGAAAAGTAAAATATCACTCTAGTGTGATATGTATGTCAACTAAATATGTTGACCTTAATCTCAGAGTATTCCACTTCTTACCCGACACGATCTAACCATTGTGCTGCATGTCATAAAACACAAAGAAAATCACACTTTAAACTTAAAAATACTTAAAAAAATGATTTATAAGTGTTTAATCAAAATTAAAATGAAATATTCCAGTTCCATTATTTTAATGTTTATAAATGTCAATGTATTTTTGACATTTCTAATAATAGTTGTCCGCTTTTTTGAATACTGACATTTTTAAAATGTACAAGATGCACAAATAACGGAGACAACAAACATCTCTAAATCTTTATTGCAAACTTCATTACAATTTACGAAATGCAATAATAATAATATTACTTTCATTTCTACCATTCTAAGTAGTTCTTATTTTAAGTTTTTGTTATTCAATCGTTTTATTTTTGGAGATTGTGTATTATTTGTGGTCGTCGGAAAAATAGTGTACATTACTAGTATGGAAAGTGCCATTTCGCACTCGTGTGAAATGGGTCACTTTCCATACTAGTAATGTAATATACTATTAAGAATTTGGACGGAAGCCTTATTAGCGGCAACTTTCAACAACTAGAGAAATTCAAGGGGAGGCTAACAGTAGTTTCACTCATGGTGGTACCTACAGTTGTTCAATTTTTTTAGTTCATTCGTGTATAAATGCAATGCTTAATTACATATAATTAGGAATATGTTATTGTAATAATGATGTTCCCTTTTTGGATTTTAAGCAGATTTGGCAACGTTGTGTAATGATTACGTCATTGTACTAATTACGTGTATTGGGAGTTCTACTGAAAAGGCTATAAGATGGATGATAACTTGTAAATAATGTGTATCCGGTTCTGTGTATTCATTTGAAAATAAATTAAATTGTTATTTTTTTAATTAATAAAATTCGGCAATTAATCTACTATCGGTTCGAAATTTCATATGATTGTAATCAATTTGAACCTTGCTTTGATCGTATAACAACCAGAATGAGCAAAACACGGTAATGGAATTTTGCTTCAATGTACCTCGCGATGACAACAAACCAGTTAGAATATCTTGTCTGGGCAGTATTAACCCACTACCTCCATTCTTTCAGAATACCACTTGTTCCGATTGACTTCAAAACGTACGATAAAAATACAAAAATTGCGTCTATGAATGTTATTGCTTTAAAGCAGAACAAGTTCTGTTGAGATGGTATTCACATACTCACCGAATTATGGATGAAAATCTAGCTCACAAAGGACAATACTTAAAACATTTTTGATTCTTCTCTTCGAATTAATGTATCTTCTTTGATTAAAAATATATTTATCTATTTGATTCCGAACTTCCATTTTTGTTAGGTAACATATATTGACCTGCAATATAAATATAAACCAGTCTACCGTATCATGCATTTAAAGGTATTGCTCACATTGACCATAAAATGAATACCAGAGATTCCTGAGTGTACGTCAGTTTGAAAATTAAAATGTGGTAGATTGTTCTTCAAAAAAAAGTTGTGATAATCGAGATTTTTAATAAGACGGAAGGAGACTGATAAGATTTCTCTACTGTAATTCATTAAAATGTAATTGATAATTGTTTCACCATTTTTTATTTGACAACACCATAAAAACAACCCGAATGATACAATCATGCGTAGGGACGAAAAGTTATGAACTTTTAAAAACTAATAAAATACCCCTTAATGTTTGTTGTATAAACGATTTGGCTTCATATTAATACTCCTTAAAACCTTAAACAATAGATCACGCAGGTACAAATTTATAAGAATTTGTAGAATTTAAAATTTGTGTTCAGAGCAGTTAAAGACTGGTGAACACTCTGTGAAAAAAATTGATTTTTATCCCATGCCCCACCAGAGATATCATGCTTCAAGTGTTGCCCAAATTGAAAATTTTCGATTTTTAAAAATTTATAAAAATTATTTATAATAATTAACATTCATCAGCGTTATGGCTATCACAATTAGAGAATATAGGAGTGATTAAACTGAAATAAAAAAATCACTGTGATATACCACTCCTTCATTATAAACTTAAGCGGCGAACAGTTGACATATGTCAAGTTACGTTGAAAAACTTTAAGGGGAATTTTCACCTATAAGGATATAAATAAGGCTTTTTATGCTCATAAACAGAATTGAAGTGGAAGAATTTCTGAATAAAGTGGCCTTTGTTGCAGTGTTCTAGCATAATCCAGTATTAAGATAAGTAAGTTTACGTTAACGTCTGCAAACTTCCAAATTGGCTTGCAAAAAATGACCGTCAAAAAAAACGGGCCGAGATAAAAATTTAATCAAATCATTTTTGAACTTCAAGTACTTATAGAAATAATATATATAAAAATTAAAAATATTCAAAGTGGTCAAGCAACCAAAAATATTTTTATTGAATCACTTCATATAGATTGACCCCGAATACTATTTTTCCCTCGATGTTTTATAGCACTCTAGCTTCGCTCTCGTGCTGCAAACAGCATCTCAGAAAAAATCAGGTATTTCTCTCCCTCTATTTTTAAGGATAACTATGCAATCTCTTTTTTATACGATCATAACGAAAACAGGCAACATTGTAAAAACAAAAACAATAATCTATGTCAGAATGACGTTTAAAACTTCATGTCAGATAGAGATTAGTAGACATAAATACATGTTAACTTAAAAACAAATTCCTAAGCCGTCCACTTCTATACCACTAATACAGTTTAACCATTTTTGTTCATATTTAATTAATTTTTAAACTTATCTTGCGTTATTATATTAAAAAACTTTATAAAGAAAACTTATGTAAAATTAAATTTTCTTTAAAACATATATGTACAGTTTTTCTTATAAAATTAATCATTATTAACACTTACACTCTACCTTAGGAATTGTTTACCACTAAATTACGCGTCATATCAAAAAATTGCATAGAACATAATTAATCGTTATGTTTAAGGTCTATATTTAGGTATATTTATATCTTTCAAATATGCAGCTGTTTTAGAAATATTTGAAAAAAAACAAAAACTGGCCCTAATCCCCCCCAGCCGGATTTCTCACAAAATGTACTAGGCTCCAAGCCAAATAAAAACAAGCTTAAACAAAAATTTTAAGTACGTAGGTATTTTCGTTCTGGAGTTATCATGGATAGGGCCGATTTTCGTAATGAACTTATTATAAAAGAGATTGCATAATTATACTAAGAAGAATGTTATTCAAATTATTTCATTTCTTTTAATTACCATTTTGTAGATTGGAAGGTCGTGTGGAGTTCCACACCAGATATTTTCATAAAATCTATATTTAATAATTAAAAAATTATTTGCACGGAAACAACGCAAAACTTCTATGAAAAAAAAATTATTTTTTAATGATTCTAAGTCTTTAATTTTGGTGCTAATTCATTATTGATCGGATTGCTTTCAGTCATGAGAATTTCTTTTATAACTTTCTGAGTACTATCCAAATCTACTGTAGAAACTATTGGAACCCTTCAAAGTATTGTTCATCGATACTTTAAAAATTTACGAGACTATAGATGAGACGCTAGTCGATTTTCAAGAGCTCTGATTATTCTAAAACAATTCTCGTATAGTTATGAGCATAAACAATGCATTTCCAAAGAGTTCCGATGACAAAAATGAATTAGATAATTTTTTAAACAATTAGTAAAAAATAGCCCATTTTTCGGATAGGTACATTCATTTTTAAAAAATGGTATATAATTAATTTTAACATCGAAACTCTATGAAAAGGCATTGTGCATGTCGAGAACTACACGAGAACTATTTTGGAACTATTGGAAGTCTTTAAAATACTTATCATCGATACTTAGAAAATTTAAGCTACGGAATAGTTCTATAAATATTAATCGGATCGCTTCCGATCATTAGAATTTCTTTCAGAACTTTTTGAATACTATCCACATCTGCTGCGAGAACTATTTGAACTCTTTAAAATATTTTTTGTTAACATTTTCTTTTTTTAAGTAAAAGGGCTGTAATTTTTTCATTTTTAATTTTTTTTTTAATTAGCGTGAACTTTTAGGAATGAATAAAAGAACATCAAAAGTTGATTGGAACTATTGCACGTCAAAATTGAAGTTTCAAAAATTTTTATTTTTTTTTCATTTTCAAATAAAAATTTTTTCATATCAGGAACTCTAGAACTTTGCAAAATATAGTAATTTAGCTAGTCAGAATTACTTACTTGCGTCTCGATTTTCGATGTGAAGTTAGCACCCCATTTTTCAAATTAAAATTCGGAATCATTAATGAACGGAAGTTTATTTTTTATAAAGTACTTCTAACTCTTTAAAAGGAGACTAGAACTCTAATCAGAACTATTGGAACTCTTAACGTTTTAAATTCTTTTTGCAATAAAAGAATCAGGTTAGGTTCGATTGATCCAAGGATGGTACAGGTTGTGTGTTTTGAAAAATAAAAATCAAATATAAGTATTAAAAAAATATATCTATTACAATAAACTAATTTTTTGCATTATCTTTAAAACTAATAAAAATTGTAATTTATATTTAATACATTTCTTATAGCATATTTGATACAGTTCGAATCTGTATTAGCTATTATTTATGAAGGCAAACTAAAGCTTTTTAAATAAAAGGTCCCCTGCTCTTAACTACGTTTAATGCCTAAGAATATTCATAAAGTACATACTTAGAATTTTGTTTGTTTTAGGTTGCAAGAAAAATTTTAGCAAACCATTGGCAATACAACCGGAAGGAGTAGTATCACTTATTATCCATATATGATACAATGGACGTGGAACATAGACAGGTCATAATTAAGAAAAGGTTGGAAGATAGTGAAAACATTATATACCTTACGCCGCCGTAAGATTTGTTTGAGGTATTATATTCATTATATTCACCTTGCTCTCGGGCTCAAATTGATTTGATTGATTAAATGATTACCAATCAAGTCAGGATGGTAACTACAAATGGTTATTAAATTAGCAAGACCATCTAACAAAATTCGGCTGTCTACGCCCATTGAAATCATAGCAATGTCTTGAAGTGGCTTCGGAATTATTAAAAATTTTTCTTCAATTTGGAGCATCGGCTATACTCCAGAGTGACAATGACCGCGAGTTCGTGAACAGCGTAATTACCGAGTTAGTAAAACTGGTCAGAACTGAAAATTATTCATGGGCGACCACAACGCCCACAGTCGCAGGACAGCATAGAACGATGTGGAAAATATGATGCGGAAGTCCAACAACTGGTCAATCGGCTGCTATTTTGTTCAGTTTCAAAAAAACTGTTCCTTCATAAAATCATTGGTCGCAGCCCATACAAAGCTTTGTTTGGTACTAACCCAAAGATTGAGTTATCGTCCACAACCCTACCAATCGAGATCATTAAAACTCTACAAACGGAAGAGGACCTTAATGAAATTCTATCAAAGTTGCCAGAAACAGATCGTAAAAAAGAACCTGATTACCATGCTATGGATTTTAATAGTACCACATTTGAAGAACAAGAACAAATTCAACAGTTAGAAATATCTCCTGATCCGGAAAGACAAGATGGTATGTAAAGACCGGAAAAAGAGATGAACACAGGTAACTCTCACAGGAATCAAATATAATAATAGACGTAATTGATGAAACTGCTTCTAAACCTTTGTCTAATCCATATGAAAACATAAACGAGACGCAAGAAGTCGTAATTAGTATAAAACTGTGAAAATCACAGAGATTTATCGTGGACATTGTGATCTCTTCAAACATCTATTCTAAGAGACAGAAACGAATGCCATCTGGGGCAGAAAAGAATGCCATCTGGGGCAGAAAAGAGCAGCTAAAAATGCTGACCACCACTGCTACAAAATTGCCCCTTTAAAAATTAGGGACTGTGTACTATGGTCAGTTGAAAAAATTGCTCATGGCCCAAGCTATATGCAAAATTTAACTTGTGGGATTGTTGATTACAAAAATGGAGTTTTTCAACTAGGAACTGCAGTCTGTAAAATCAAAGGATGGTATAATCGTGTGGATATTGTTGCAGAGAGTCAGTTATTAAACATAGCACAAGTGCCTGATAAATATATCTGTGCGAGAAGCTGTCTCGGGAGTTTCATTGCGTCGTGGTCAAGCATATTTGAGGTACTCCTGTAAACCTTCTAAAAAAACAATGCCAAACAAATCGGTGTATGTGTGTTTTAAAAGAAAAAATAAAATAACACTATTAATAAAATAATGGAATCAATACCAGAATCTATTTTTATTTATTAAAAAACAAAAATATTTGAATTCGTTTTTGTTATGTTACTATTAATTTTTACTAAAATATGTATATTTTAGTTTTTATTATACGTATACGTATTTAATATACGTAATTATACCGGGTTTTCTTTTACCGATATGCGACAATGTTTTTAAGAAATGGCAGATAGGCAGCACCTACAATTTACAAATGTGCATCGAGTTTACATTTAATGTATAGAATTATTAGAGTCAACATTTAACATGGCTGTACTTGAGGCTGTATTTATATAATTTTAATTCAAACAAATAAATAAATTGCAATTCAAATAAGATAATGTCGTATTCTGAGAAAGTTTATAGAGGGAGAACGTAACTGTTGGTAAAATTTTTTTTTTAATTTAGTTATATCTTTAAATTAACTAATTTGCATTTTTGACGTGCTGTAAATCCAAACGGCTAACAAATAAATAAATTACACTTGTTTTAACTTTTTTAAAGCAATGCACAAACATAACTCTATTCTGCAATTTATTTAATAATTGACTGAACAACCGTCAGACGCTGTAACGTTCAATCATTCGAACGTTTACATCGTTTGCCTAAAACTTCGACGGCAGTCCCTGAAATGACGCATAATTTCAGTCAAACAAGGAAATAATGATTATATTACGGTATTTGCCGGCCGTACGTGTAATGAATAGGCTTTTCAAGGGATGACGTTTTACGCCGATTGCCTACGACATATAAATTACTGTCAATGAAAACCTAGCTCTTTATAAATAGGTTGCCAATCATCCATAACAATTATGATTGCTCACTTCTCTAAATAGTACCGAAAAACAAGATTAATTTTTTGAAGCAACACGTTTTAGTAAAAAATTTAGTGTTAGTGATTCCCAAATTTGAAACGTAAAATTAATAGATAAATAAGAAAGAAGACCTAATTTCTTATGATGGAAAATAGACAAAGTACAGTTAAACAGTGTGGTCTAGTTATAGGTTTCTACAGAAAGCACTTCTGTTTATACCCCAAAAAATAACTTTTGAAAAAAATATATCGATCGTCATTTAAGGATCACACTTTTCAAATATAAAGAAATTAAAATGAGAGACATTTTGTGCCATCGATTTGAAGATAATAGTTTAATATACCTACAGACTAAAAATCTTACAAGGCGCCATAAAAAACAATTACTGAAAAGGGCTGAAGTGAAAGTAATCTTCAAAGCAAAAGTGAATAGAAAATTGCACATATCGCTTGCGGAAATATACATTTGATCTTCAATACTATAAAATTTAGCAAGAAACGTCCTTATCCAAATCATATAAATATGAAAAAACTATGGCTACTTCAGAGATTAACAAAATTGTCAGATTATTTATGTAATATTTCAGACGCAATAATAGAACATCACAAGGTCAATACTGTGTCCTTCCTCTGATGAAGCTCCTAAACATCTGTGTGCCAAATATGTATCAACATTCCATTTTTAACTCACTTACTTCCATAAACGGAATTAACAATATCAGGCGCTCAAATGCTTAAAATTTCAAGATAAATATTCAGCGTTCAGTAGAATAAAAATTGAAACACGTCAAGCGTTATACACAACGGTAATAATTTTTAAAAAAATTTTAAATATTTCTATTCAAAATGCTGAAATTTTCATCATTAAACATGAGCAAAAGAAGAAAGATTAATGAGATTTATAACACATAAGATTTAAAAAAAATAGCATTTCAGTTATTTTCAGTCGACCTTAGTTAAAAACATATCCAGTATATTAGTATTAATCAAAAAGTATTTACAGCAGTACAACACAATTTTAACATTCTTGGCTTGCCAGATAAACTATAAACTACATACTTTTTCTTAGTCTAAGTAAAATAAAAATATTTTAACTACATGCATACATAAAAATTGTTGCAGAACTTGCTATGATTTTATACCTCAGAATTACTAATGTTTAAGAGAAAGAAAATGTTGCATTTAAAACACGATTAGTGTTTACACATCAAATGTTGAAAGTACGTGGTAGAGAAAGGGAAGATCATCACAAATGGAAGGGCAGAAAATGAAATGGTCCATGACCTCGGAAGTTTTAAATGAAGAAATCGGCAATGTATTTGCAACGTATACCTTTGACATTTAACGAAATGCAGTTTCCACTTTCTAATGTAAAAGTATTATAAAGTTCACATTCATAATCCATTACAAAGAAGATGATCATTTCCTGTACAAGAATAAAAATTGAATTTTGAGAAACATAGAGAAAAATGTGACAAAAACGGCAACCTAACTTTTTTGTTACATTTTATTTCTGATATTAAAACTGAAAAGAATGATAATTTATTTTAGAGA